>JAVKPL010009683.1:0-38959 GCA_032173675.1 Gastrolobium villosum
TGAGTCGTGGAGCACCATGGGCTAGCCGCAGTGCACCAGACTGAGCCGTGGTGTACCATGGGCTAGCGGCGGTGCACCAGAATGAGCCGTGGTGCACCATGGGCTAGCCGCAGTGCACTAGAATGAGTCGTGGTGCACCATGGGCTAGCCGCGGTGCACCAGAATGAGCCGGGGAGCACCAGAATGAGCCGTGGTTCACCATGGGCTAGCCGCAGTGCACGAGAATGAGCTATGGTGTACCTGAATGAGCCGTGGTGCACCATGGGCTAGCCGCGTTGCACCAGAATGTGCCGGGGTGCACCAAAATGAGCCGTGGTGCACCATGGGCTAGCCGCTGTGCACTAGAATGAGCCGGGGTGCACCAGAATGAGCCGCGGTGCACCAGAATGAGTCGTGGTGCACCATGGGCTAGCCGCGGTGCACCAAAATTAGCCTTGGTGCTCCGTGGGCTAGCCGCTGTGCACCAGAATGAGCCGTGGTTCACCAGAATGAGTCGTGGTGCACAATGGGCTAGCCGCAGTGCACCAGACTGAGCCGTGGTGGACCATGGGCTAGCGGCGGTGCACCAGAATGAGCCGTGGTGCACCATGGGCTAGCCGCAGTGCACTAGAATGAGTCGTGGTGCACCATGGGCTAGCCGCGGTGCACCAGAATGAGCCGGGGAGCACCAGAATGAGCCGTGGTTCACCATGGGCTAGCCGCGGTGCACCAGAATGAGTCGTGGTGCACCATGGGCAAGCAGCGGTGCACCAGAATGAGCCGCGGTGCACCGGAATGAGTCGCTGCGCACCAGAATGAGCCGTGGTGCACCATGGGCTAGCAGCGGTGCACAATCGAGATGATGACATTTAAAATTTATGGGGGAGTTTTGTTGCAATGGTGCACCAGAATGAGCAATGGTGCACCAGAATGAGCTGCGGTGCACCAGAATGAATCGTGGTGCACCATGGGCTAGCCGCGGTGCACCAGAATGAGCCTTAGAGCTCCGTGGGCTAGCCGTTGTGCACCAAAATGAGCCGAGGTTCACCAGAATGAGCCGTGGTGCACCATGGGCGCGGTGCACCAGAATGAGCCGTCGTGCATTGGCTAGCCGCGGTGCACCAGAATGAGCCGTGGTGCACCAGAATTAGCCGTGGTGCACCATGGGCTAGCCGCGGTGCACCAGAATGAGCCGTGGTGCACCGTGGGCTAGCCGCGGTGCACCAGAATGAGCCGTGGTGCACCGTGGTGCTAGCCGCGGTGCACCATGACATTTAAAATAGCCGTGGTGCACCGAATGGGCTAGCCGCGGTGCACCAGAATGAGCCGTGGTGCACCATGGGCTAGCGGTGCACCAGAATGAGCCGTGGTGCACCATGGGCTAGCCGCGGTGCAGAATGAGCCGTGGTGCACCATGGGCTAGCCGCGGTGCACCAGAATGAGCCGTGGTGCACCATGGGCTAGCCGCGGTGCACCAGAATGAGCCGTGGTGCACCATGGGCTAGCCGCGGTGCACCAGAATGAGCCGTGGTGCACCATGGGCTAGCCGCGGTGCACCAGAATGAGCCGTGGTGCACCATGGGCTAGCCGCGTGTGCGTGGTGCACCAGAATGAGCCGTGGTGCACCATGGGCTAGCCGCGGTGCACCAGAATGAGCCGTGGTGCACCAGAATGAGCCGCGGTGCACCAGAATGAGCCGTGGTGCACCAGGGCTAGCCGCGGTGCACCAGAATGAGCCGTGGTGCACCATGGGCTAGCTGCGGTGCACAATCGAGATGATGTCATTTAAAATTTATGGGGGAGTTTTGTTGCAATGGTGCACCAGAATGAGCTGCGGTGCACCATGGGCTAGCCGCGGTGCACCAGATTGAGCCTTAGAGCTCCGTGGGCTAGCCGCTGTGCACCAAAATGAGCCGAGGTTCACCAGAATGAGCCGTGGTGGACGATGGGCTAGCCGCGGTGCACCAGAATGAGCCGTGGTGCACCGTGGGCTAGCCGCGGTGCACCAGAATGAGCAGGGGAGCACCAGAATGAGCCGTGGTTCACCCTGGGCTAGCCGCGGTGCACCAGAATGATTGAGTCGTGGTGCACCATGGGCAAGCCGCGGTGCACCAGAATGAGCCGCAGTGCACCAGAATGAGCCGTGGTGCACCATGGGCTAGCCGCGGTGCACCAGAATGAGGCGTGGTGCACCATTGGCTAGCCGCGGTGCACCATGATGACCCGTGGTGCACCATGGGATAGCCGCGGTGCACCAGAATGAGGCGTGGTGGACCATTGGCTAGCCGAGGTGCACCAGAATGAGCCGTGGTGCACCATGGGTTAGCCGCGGTGCACCAGAATGAGCCGTGGTGCACCATTGGCTAGCCGCGGTGCACCAGAATGAGCCGTGGTGCACCAGAATGAGCCGTGGTGCACCCTGGGGCTAGCCGCGTTGCACCAGGATGAGCGGTGGAGCACCATGGGCTAGCCGCATTGCACCGCGGTGCACCAGAATGAGCCGTGGTGCACCAGAATGAGCCGTGGTGCACCATGCTATCCGGGGTGCACCAGAATGAGCAGTGGTGCACCATTGGCTAGCCGCGGTGCACCAGAATGAGCCGTGGTGCACCATGGGATAGCCGCGGTGCACCAGAATGAGCCGTGGTGCACCATGGGCTAGCCGAGGTGCACCAGAATGAGCCGTGGTGCACCAGCCACGGTGCACCAGAATGAGCCACGGTGCACCGCAATGAGCCGCGGTGCACCATGGGCTAGCCGCGTTGCACCCGAATGAGCCGCGGTGCACCATGGGCTAGCCGCGGTGCACCAGAATGAGCCGTGGTGGACCATTGGCTAGCAGCGGTGTACCAGAATGAGTCGTGGTGCACCTTGGGCTAGCCGCGGTGCACCAGAATGAGCCGCAGTGCACCAGAATGAGCCGCGGTGCACCAGAATGAGCCGCGGTGCACCAGAATGAGCCGCCGTGCACCAGAATGAGCCGTGGTGCACCATGGGCTAGCTGCGGTGCACAATCGAGATGATGACATTTAAAATTTATGGGGGAGTTTTGTTGCAATGGTGCACCAGAATGAGCTGCGGTGCACCAGAATGAATCGTGGTGCACCATGGGCTAGCCGCGGTGCACCAAAATGAGCCGTGGTGAACTGCAATGAGCCGTGGTGCACAATGGGCTAGCCGCAGTGCACCAGAATGAGCCGCGGTGCACCAGAATGAGGCGTGGTGCACCATGGGCTAGCCGCGGTGCACCAAAATTAGCCTTGGTGCTCCGTGGGCTAGCCGCTGTGCACCAGAATGAGCCGTGGTGCACCAGAATGAGTCGTGGAGCACCATGGGCTAGCCGCAGTGCACCAGACTGAGCCGTGGTGCACCATGGGCTAGCGGCGGTGCACCAGAATGAGCCGTGGTGCACCATGGGCTAGCCGCAGTGCACTAGAATGAGTCGTGGTGCACCATGGGCTAGCCGCGGTGCACCAGAATGAGCCGGGGAGCACCAGAATGAGCCGTGGTTCACCATGGGCTAGCCGCAGTGCACGAGAATAAGCTATGGTGTACCTGAATGAGCCGTGGTGCACCATGGGCTAGCCGCGTTGCACCAGAATGTGCCGGGGTGCACCAAAATGAGCCGTGGTGCACCATGGGCTAGCCGCTGTGCACTAGAATGAGCCGGGGTGCACCAGAATGAGCCGTGGTGCACCAGAATGAGTCGTGGTGCACCATGGGCTAGCCGCGGTGCATCACAATTAGCCTTGGTGCTCCGTGGGCTAGCCGTTGTGCACCAGAATGAGCCGTGGTTCACCAGAATTAGTCGTGGAGCACCATGGGCTAGCCGCAGTGCACCAGACTGAGCCGTGGTGTACCATGGGCTAGCGGCGGTGCACCAGAATGAGCCGTGGTGCACCATGGGCTAGCCGCAGTGCACTAGAATGAGTCGTGGTGCACCATGGGCTAGCCGCGGTGCACCAGAATGAGCCGGGGAGCACCAGAATGAGCCGTGGTTCACCATGGGCTAGCCGCGGTGCACCAGAATGAGTCGTGGTGCACCATGGGCTAGCCGCGGTGGCACCATTGGCAGAAAGAGCAGCGGTGCACCAGAATGAGCCGCGGTGCACCAGAATTAGCCGCAGTGCACCAGAATGAGCCGTGGTGCACCATGGGCTAGCTGCGGTGCAAAATCGAGATGATGACATTTAAAATTTATGGGGGAGTTTTGTTGCAATGGTGCACCAGAATGAGCAATGGTGCACCAGAATGAGCAATGGTGCACCAGAATGAGCTGCGGTGCAACAGAATGAATCGTGGTGCACCATGGGCTAGCCGCGGTGCACCAGAATGAGCCTTAGAGCTCCGTGGGCTAGCCGTTGTGCACCAAAATGAGCCGAGGTTCACCAGAATGAGCCGTGGTGCACTATGGGCTAGCCGCGGTGCACCAGAATGAGCCGTGGTGCACCGTGGGCTAGCCGCGGTGCACCAGAATGAGCCGTGGTGCACCGTGGGCTAGCTGCGGTGCACAATCGAGATGATGACATTTAAAATTTATGGGGGAGTTTTGTTGCAATGGTGCACCAGAATGAATCGTGATGCACCATGGGCTAGCCGCGGTGCACCAGATTGAGCCTTAGAGCTCCGTGGGCTAGCCGCTGTGCACCAAAATGAGCCGAGGTTCACCAGAATGAGCCGTGGTGCACTATGGGCTAGCCGCGGTGCACCAGAATGAGCCGTGGTGCACCGTAGGCTAGCCGCAGTGCACCAGAATGAGCCGTGGTGCACCATTGGGCACCAGAATGAGCACCAGAATGAGCCGTGGTGCACCCTGGGCTAGCCGCGGTGCACCAGAATGAGCCGTGGTGCACCATGGGCAAGCCGCGGTGCACCAGAATAGCCGCGGTGCACCAGAATGAGCCGTGGTGCACCATGGGCTAGCCGCGGTGCACCACGTGGTGCAGAAGCCGCGGTGCACCGTGGTGCACCATGGGCTAGCCGCGAATGAGCCGTGGTGCACCAGAATGAGCCGTGGTGCACCAGAATGAGCCGCGGTGCACCAGAATGAGCCTCAGTGCACCAGAATGAGCCGCCGTGCACCAGAATGAGCAGTGGTGCACCATGGGCTAGCTGCGGTGCACAATCGAGATGATGACATTTAAAATTTATGGGGGAGTTTTGTTGCAATGGTGCACCAGAATGAGCTGCGATGCACCATGGGCTAGCCGCGGTGCACCAGATTGAGCCTTAGAGCTCCGTGGGCTAGCCGCTGAGCACCAAAATGAGCCGAGGTTCACCAGAATGAGCCGTGGTGCACTATGGGCTAGCCGCGGTGCACCAGAATGAGCCGTGGAGCACCGTAGGCTAGCCGCGGTGCACCAGAATGAGCAGGGGAGCACCAGAATGAGCCGTGGTTCACCCTAGGCTAGCCGCGGTGCACCAGAATGATTCGTGGTGCACCATGGGCAAGCCGCGGTGCACCAGAATGAGCCGCAGTGCACCATGGGCTAGCCGCGGTGCACCAGAATGAGGCGTGGTGGACCATTGGCTAGCCGCGGTGCACCAGAATGAGCCGTGGTGCACCATGGGATAGCCGCGGTGCAAAAGAATGAGCCGTGGTGCACCATGGGCTAGCCGAGGTGCACCAGAATGAGCCGTGGTGCACCATGGGTTAGCCGCGGTGCACCAGAATGAGCCTTGGTGCACCAGAATTAGCCTTCGTGCACCATGGGTTAGTCGCGGTGCACCGGAATGAGCCGCGATGCACCGCAATGAGCCGTGGTGCACCATGGGCTAGCCGCGATGCACCAGAATGAGCCGTGGTGCACCGTGGGCTAGCCGCGGTGCACCAGAATGAGCCTTGGTGCTCCATGGGCTAGCCGCGGTGCACCAGAATGAGCCGTGGTGCACCAGAATAAGCTGTGGTGCACCAGAATGAGCCGTGGTGCACCCCGGGCTAGCCGCGGTGCACCCGAATGAGCCGTGGTGCACCATGGGATAGCCGCGGTGCAAAAGAATGAGTTGTGGTGCACCATGGGCTAGCCGAGGTGCACCAGAATGAGCCGTGGTGCACCATGGGTTAGCCGCGGTGCACCAGAATGAGCCTTGGTGCACCCGAATTAGCCTTCGTGCACCATGGGTTAGTCGCGGTGCACCGGAATGAGCCGCGATGCACCGCAATGAGCCGTGGTGCACCATGGGCTAGCCGCGGTGCACCAGAATGAGCCGTGGTGCACCTTGGGCTAGCCGCAGTGCACTAGAATGAGTCGTGGTGTACCATGGGCTAGCCGCGGTGCACCAGAATGAGCCGCAGTGCACCAGAATGAGCCGCAGTGCACCAGAATGAGCCGCAGTGCACCAGAATGAGCCGTGGTGCACCATGGGCTAGCTGCGGTGCACAATCGAGATGATGACATTTAAAATTTATGGGGGAGTTTTGTTGCAATGGTGCACCAGAATGAGCAATGGTGCACCAGAATGAGCTGCGGTGCACCAGAATAACTGCGGTGCAAGCCGTGGTGCACCATGGGCTAGCGGCGGTGCACCAGAATGAGCCGGGGTGCACCAGAATGAGCCGTGGTGCACCATGGGCTAGCCGCGGTGCACCAGAATGAGCCGTGGTGCACCAGAATGAGCCGCGGTGCACCAGAATGAGTCGTGGTGCACCATGGGCTAGCCGCGGTGCACCCAAATTAGCCGTGGTGCACCGTGGGCTAGCCGCTGTGCACCAGAATGAGCCGTGGTTCACCAGAATGAGTCGTGGTGCACCATGGGCTAGCCGCAGTGCACCAGAATGAGCCGTGGTGCACCATGGGCTAGCGGCGGTGCACCAGAATGAGCCGTGGTGCACCATGGGCTAGCCGCAGTGCACTAGAATGAGTCGTGGTGCACCATGGGCTAGCCGCGGTGCACCAGAATGAGCCGCAGTGCACCAGAATGAGCCGTGGTGCACCAGAATGAGCCGCCGTGCACCAGAATGAGCCGTGGTGCACCATGGGCTAGCCGCGGTGCACCAGAATGAGCCGTGGTGCACCGTGGGTTAGCGGCGGTGCACCAGAATGAGCCGTGGTGCACCGTGGGTAGCAGCAGTGCACCAGAATGAGCCGTGGTGCACCGTGGGCTAGCCGCGGTGCACCAGAATGAGCCGTGGTTCACCTGGGCTAGCCGCGGTGCACCAGAATGATTCGTGGTGCACCATGGCAAGCCGCGGTGCACCAGAATGAGCCGCAGTGCACCAGAATGAGCCGTGGTGCACCATGGGCTAGCCGCGGTGCACCAGAATGAGGCGTGGTGGACCATTGGCTAGCCGCGGTGCACCAGAATGAGCCGTGGTGCACCATGGGATAGCCGCGGTGCAAAAGAATGAGCTGTGGTGCACCATGGGCTAGCCGAGGTGCACCAGAATGAGCCGTGGTGCACCATGGGTTAGCCGCGGTGCACCAGAATGAGCCTTGGTGCACCCGAATTAGCCTTCGTGCACCATGGGTTAGTCCCGGTGCACCGGAATGAGCCGCGATACACCGCAATGAGCCGTGGTGCACCATGGACTTGCCGCGATGCACCAAATTGAGCCGCGGTGCACCAGAATGAGCCGTAGTGCACCATGGGCTAGCCGCGGTGCACCAGAATGAGCCGTGGTGCACCTTGGGCTAGCCGCAGTGCACTAGAATGAGTCGTGGTGCACCATGGGCTAGCCGCGGTGCACCAGAATGAGCCGTAGTGCACCAGAATGAGCCGCGGTGCACCAGAATGAGCCGCAGTGCACCAGAATGAGCCGCAGTGCACCAGAATGAGCCGTGGTGCACCATGGGCTAGCTGCGGTGCACAATCGAGATGATGACATTTAAAATTTATGGGGGAGTTTTGTTGCAATGGTGTACCAGAATGAGCAATGGTGCACCAGAATGAGCTGCGGTGCACCAGAATGAATCGTGGCGCGGTGAACCAGAATGTGCCGGGGTGCACCAAAATGAGCCGTGGTGCACCATGGGCTATCCGTTGTGCACTAGAATGAGCCGGGGTGCACCAGAATGAGCCGCGGTGCACCAGAATGAGTCGTGGTGCACCATGGGCTAGCCGCGGTGCACCAAAATTAGCCTTGGAGCTCCGTGGGCTAGCCGCTGTGCACCAGAATGAGCCGTGGTTCACCAGAATGAGTCGTGGAGCACCATGGGCTAGCCGCAGTGCACCAGACTGAGCCGTGGAGGACCATGGGCTAGCGGCGGTGCACCAGAATGAGCCGTGGTGCACCATGGGCTAGCCGCAGTGCAGTAGAATGAGTCGTGGTGCACCATGGGCTAGCCGCGGTGCACCAGAATGAGCCGAGGAGCACCAGAATGAGCCGTGGTTCACCATGGGCTAGCCGCAGTGCACGAGAATAAGCTATGGTGTACCTGAATGAGCCGTGGAGCACCATGGGCTAACCGCGTTGCACCAGAATGTGCCGGGGTGCACCAAAATGAGCCGTGGAGCACCATGGGCTAGCCGCTGTGCACTAGAATGAGCCGGGGTGCACCAGAATGAGCCGCGGTGCACCAGAATGAGTCGTGGTGCACCATGGGCTAGCCGCGGTGCAACAAAATTAGCCTTGGTGCTCCGTGGGCTAGCCGTTGTGCACCAGAATGAGCCGTGGTTCACCAGAATTAGTCGTGGAGCACCATGGGCTAGCCGCAGTGCACCAGACTGAGCCGTGGTGTACCATGGGCTAGCGGCGGTGCACCAGAATGAGCCGTGGTGCACCATGGGCTAGCCGCAGTGCACTAGAATGAGTCATGGCGCACCATGGGCTAGCCGCGGTGCACAAGAATGAGCCGGGGAGCACCAGAATGAGCCGTGGTTCACCATGGGCTAGCCGCGGTGCACCAGAATGAGTCGTGGTGCACCATGGGCAAGCAGCGGTACACCAGAATGAGCCGCGGTGCACCAGAATTAGCCGCAGTGCACCAGAATGAGCCGTGGTGCACCATGGGCTAGCTGCGGTGCAAAATCGAGATGATGACATTTAAAATTTATGGGGGAGTTTTGTTGCAATGGTGCACCAGAATGAGCAATGGTGCACCATAATGAGCTGCGGTGCAACAGAATGAATCGTGGTGCACCATGGGCTAGCCGCGGTGCACGAGAATGAGCCTTAGAGCTCCGTGGGCTAGCCGTTGTGCACCAAAATGAGCCGAGGTTCACCAGAATGAGCCGTGGTGCACTATGGGCTAGCCGCGGTGCACCAGAATGAGCCGTGGTGCACCGTGGGCTAGCCGCGGTGCACCAGAATGAGCCGTGGTGCACCGTGGGCTAGCTGCGGTGCACAATCGAGATGATGACATTTAAAATTTATGGGGGAGTTTTGTTGCAATGGTGCACCAGAATGAGCTGCGATGCACCATGGGCTAGCCGCGGTGCACCAGATTGAGCCTTAGAGCTCCGTGGGCTAGCCGCTGTGCACCAAAATGAGCCGAGGTTCACCAGAATGAGCCGTGGTGCACTATGGGCTAGCCGCGGTGCACCAGAATGAGCCGTGGAGCACGTAGGCTAGCCGCGGTGCACCAGAATGAGCAGGGGAGCACCAGAATGAGCCGTGGTTCACCCTAGGCTAGCCGCGGTGCACCAGAATGATTCGTGGTGCACCATGGGCAAGCCGCGGTGCACCAGAATGAGCCGCAGTGCACCAGATTGAGCCGTGGTGCACCATGGGCTAGCCGCGGTGCACCAGAATGAGGCGTGGTGGACCATTGGCTAGCCGCGGTGCACCAGAATGAGCCGTGGTGCACCATGGGATAGCCGCGGTGCAAAAGAATGAGTTGTGGTGCACCATGGGCTAGCCGAGGTGCACCAGAATGAGCCGTGGTGCACCATGGGTTAGCCGCGGTGCACCAGAATGAGCCTTGGTGCACCAGAATTAGCCTTCGTGCACCATGGGTTAGTCGCGGTGCACCGGAATGAGCCGCGATGCACCGCAATGAGCCGTGGTGCACCATGGGCTAGCCGCGGGCACCTAGCCGCGGTGCTAGCCACGGTGCACCAGCCGCCATGGGCTAGCCGCGGTGCACCAGAATGAGCCGTGGTGCACCTTGGGCTAGCCGCAGTGCACTAGAATGAGTCGTGGTGTACCATGGGCTAGCCGCAGTGCACCAGAATGAGCCGCAGTGCACCAGAATGAGCCGCAGTGCACCAGAATGAGCCGTGGTGCACCGTGGGCTAGCGGCGATGCACCAGAATGAGCCGTGGTGCACCGTGGGCTAGCGGCGATGCACCAGAATGAGCCGTGGTGCACCGTGGGCTAGCCGCGGTGCTCCAGAATGAGCCGTGGTGCACCGTGGGCTAGCCGCCGTGCACCAGAATGAGCCGTGGTGCACCGTGGGCTAGCCGCCGTGCACCAGAATGAGCCGTGGTGCACCAGAATGAGCCGTGGTGCACCGTGGGCTAGCCGCGTGCACCAGAATGAGCCGTGGTGCACCCTGGGCTAGCGACGGTGCACCAGAATGAGCCGTGGTGCACCGTGGGCTAGCGGCGATGCACCAGAATGAGCCGTGGTGCACCGTGGGCTAGCCGCGGTGCACCAGAATGAGCCGTGGTGCACCTTGGGCTAGCCGCAGTGCACTAGAATGAGTCGTGGTGCACCATGGGCTAGCCGCGGTGCACCAGAATGAGCCGTAGTGCACCAGAATGAGCCGCGGTGCACCAGAATGAGCCTCAGTGCACCAGAATGAGCCGCCGTGCACCAGAATGAGCAGTGGTGCACCATGGGCTAGCTGCGGTGCACAATCGAGATGATGACATTTAAAATTTATGGGGGAGTTTTGTTGCAATGGTGCACCAAAATGAGCTGCGATGCACCATGGGCTAGCCGCGGTGCACCAGATTGAGCCTTAGAGCTCCGTGGGCTAGCCGCTGAGCACCAAAATGAGCCGAGGTTCACCAGAATGAGCCGTGGTGCACTATGGGCTAGCCGCGGTGCACCAGAATGAGCCGTGGAGCACCGTAGGCTAGCCGCGGTGCACCAGAATGAGCAGGGGAGCACCAGAATGAGCCGTGGTTCACCCTAGGCTAGCCGCGGTGCACCAGAATGATTCGTGGTGCACCATGGGCAAGCCGCGGTGCACCAGAATGAGCCGCAGTGCACCAGATTGAGCCGTGGTGCACCATGGGCTAGCCGCGGTGCACCAGAATGAGGCGTGGTGGACCATTGGCTAGCCGCGGTGCACCAGAATGAGCCGTGGTGCACCATGGGATAGCCGCGGTGCAAAAGAATGAGTTATGGTGCACCATGGGCTAGCCGAGGTGCACCAGAATGAGCCGTGGTGCACCATGGGTTAGCCGCGGTGCACCAGAATGAGCCTTGGTGCACCAGAATTAGCCTTCGTGCACCATGGGTTAGTCGCGGTGCACCGGAATGAGCCGCGATGCACCGCAATGAGCCGTGGTGCACCATGGGCTAGCCGCGGTGCACCAGAATGAGCCGTGGTGCACCTTGGGCTAGTGCACTACAGTGCACCAGAATGAGCCGCAGTGCACCAGAATGAGCCGAGGTGCACCATGGGCTAGCTGCGGTGCACAATCGAGATGATGACATTTAAAATTTATGGGGGAGTTTTGTTGCAATGGTGCACCAGAATGAGCAATGGTGCACCAGAATGAGCTGCGGTGCACCAGAATGAATCGTGGTGCACCATGGGCTAGCCGCGGTGCACCAGAATGTGCCGGGGTGCACCAAAATGAGCCGTGGTGCACCATGGGCTAGCCGCTGTGCACTAGAATGAGCCGGGGTGCACCAGAATGAGCCGCGGTGCACCAGAATGAGTCGTGGTGCACCATGGGCTAGCCGCGGTGCACCAAAATGAGCCTTGGTGCTCCGTGGGCTAGCCGCTGTGCACCAGAATGAGCCGTGGTTCACCAGAATGAGTCGTGGAGCACCATGGGCTAGCCGCAGTGCACCAGACTGAGCCGTGGTGGACCATGGGCTAGCGGCGGTGCACCAGAATGAGCCGTGGTGCACCATGGGCTAGCCGCAGTGCACTAGAATGAGTCGTGGTGCACCATGGGCTAGCCGCGGTGCACCAGAATGAGCCGGGGAGCACCAGAATGAGCCGTGGTTCACCATGGGCTAGCCGCAGTGCACGAGAATAAGCTATGGTGTACCTGAATGAGCCGTGGTGCACCATGGGCTAGCCGCGTTGCACCAGAATGTGCCGGGGTGCACCAAAATGAGCCGTGGTGCACCATGGGCTAGCCGTTGTGCACTAGAATGAGCCGGGGTGCACCAGAATGAGCCGCGGTGCACCAGAATGAGTCGTGGTGCACCATGGGCTAGCCGCGGTGCACCAAAATTAGCCTTGGTGCTCCGTGGGCTAGCCGCTGTGCACCAGAATGAGCCGCGTGGTTCACCAGAATTAGTCGTGGTGCACCATGGGCTAGCCGCAGTGCACCAGACTGAGCCGTGGTGCACCATGGGCTAGCGGCGGTGCACCAGAATGAGCCGTGGTGCACCATGGGCTAGCCGCAGTGCACTAGAATGAGTCGTGGTGCACCATGGGCTAGCCGCGGTGCACCAGAATGAGCCGGGGAGCACCATGGGCTAGCCGTGGTGCACCAGAATGAGTCGTGGTGCACCATGGGCTAGCCGCGGTGCACCAGAATGAGCCGTGGTGCACCAGAATGAGCCGTGGTGCACCATGGGCTAGCCGCGGTGCACCAGAATGAGTCGTGGTGCACCATGGGCAAGCAGCGGTACACCAGAATGAGCCGCGGTGCACCAGAATTAGCCGCAGTGCACCAGAATGAGCCGTGGTGCACCATGGGCTAGCTGCGGTGCAAAATCGAGATGATGACATTTAAAATTTATGGGGGAGTTTTGTTGCAATGGTGCACCAGAATGAGCAATGGTGCACCAGAATGAGCTGCGGTGCACCAGAATGAATCGTGGTGCACCATGGGCTAGCCGCGGTGCACCAGAATGAGCCTTAGAGCTCCGTGGGCTAGCCGTTGTGCACCAAAATGAGCCGAGGTTCACCAGAATGAGCCGTGGTGCACCATGGGCTAGCCGCGGTGCACCAGAATGAGCCGTGGTGCACCGTGGGCTAGCCGCGGTGCACCAGAATGAGCCGTGGTGCACCGTGGGCTAGCCGCGGTGCACCAGAATGAGCCGTGGTGAACCATGGGCTAGCCGCGGTGCACCAGAATGAGACGTGGTGCACCATGGGCAAGCAGCGGTGCACCAGAATGAGCCGCAGTGCACCAGAATGAGCCGTGGTGCACCATGGGCTAGCCGCGGTGCACCAGAATGAGGCGTGGTGGACCATTGGCTAGCCGCGGTGCACCAGAATGAGCCGTGGTGCACCATGGGATAGCCGCGGTGCACAAGAATGAGCTGTGGTGCACCATGGGCTAGCCGAGGTGCACCAGAATGAGCCAGAATGGGCTAGCCGCGGTGCACCAGAATGAGCCGTGGTGCACCATGGGCTAGCCGCGGTGCACCAGACTGAGCCGTGGTGCACCAGAATGGGCTAGCCGCGGTGCACCAGAATGAGCCGTGGTGGACCATTGGCTAGTCGCGGTGCACCCTGGGCTAGCCGCGGTGCACCGGGGGCTAGCGGCGGTGCACCAGGAGCCGTGGTGCACCGTGGGCTAGCGGTGCACAATCGAGATGATGACATTTAAAATTTATGGGGGAGTTTTGTTGCAATGGTGCACCAGAATGAGCCGTGGTGCACCATGGGCTAGCCGCGGTGCACCAGAATGAGCCGTGGTGCACCATGGGCTAGCCGCGGTGCACCAGAATGAGCCGTGGTGCACCATGGGCTAGCCGCGGTGCACCAGAATGAGCCGTGGTGCACCAGAATGAGCCATGGAGCACCATGGGCTAGCCGCGGTGCACCCGAATGAGCCGCGGAGCACCATGGGCTAGCCGCGGTGCACCAGAAAGAGCGGCGGTGCACCATGGGCTACTCGCGGTGCACCAGAATGAGCCACAGTGCACCATTGGCTAGCAAAGGTGCACCAGAATGAGCCGTGGTGCACCATGGGCTAGCCGCGGTGCCCCAAAAAGAGCCGCGGTGCACCAGAATGAGCCGTTGTGCACCATGGGCTAGCCGCGGTGCACCAGAATGAGCCGTGGTGCACCATGGGAGAGCCGCGGCGCACCAGAATGAGCCGTGGGCTAGCCGCGGTGCACCAGAATGAGCCGTGGTGCACCATGCTAGCCGCGGTGCACCAGAATGAGCCGTGGTGCACCAGAATGAGCCGTGGTGCACCAGAATGAGCCGTGGTGCACCAGCCGCGGTGCACCAGAATGCGCCATGGTGCACCAGAATGAGTCGAAATAGAATGAGCCGTGGTGCACCAGAATGAGCCGTGGTGGACCATGGGCTAGCCGCGGTGCACCCGAATAAGCTGTGGTGCACCAGAATGAGCCGTGGTGCACCATGTGCTAGCCGCGGTGCACTAGAATGAGCAATGGAGCACCATGGGCTAGCTACGATGCACGAGAATGAGTCGTGGTGCACCATGGGCTAGCCGCGGTGCACCAAAATTAGCCTTGGTGCTCCGTGGGCTAGCCGCTGTGCACCAGAATGAGCCGTGGTGCACCAGAATGAGCCGTGGTGCACCATGGGCTAGCCGCGGTGCACCAGAATGAGCCGTGGTGCACCATGGGCTAGCGGCGGTGCACCAGAATGAGCCGTGGTGCACCATGGGCTAGCCGCAGTGCACCAGAATGAGTCGTGGTGCACCATGGGCTAGCCGCAGTGCACCAGAATGAGCCGGGGAGCACCAGAATGAGCAGAATGAGCTGCGGTGCACCAGAATGAGCCGCGGTGCACCAGAATGAGCCGCGGTGCACCAGAATGAGCCGCAGTGCACCAGAATGAACCGTGGTGCACCATGGGCTAGCAGCGGTGCACAATCGAGATGATGACATTTAAAATTTATGGGGGAGTTTTGGTGCACCAGAATGCAATGATGCACCAGAATGAGCAATGGTGCACCATGGGCTAGCCGCGGTGCACCAGAATGAGCCGTGGTGCAACATAGGCTAGCCGCGGTGCACCAGAATGAGCCGAGGTGCACCAGAATGAGCCGTGGTGGACCATGGGCTAGCCGCGGTGCACCAGAATGAGCCGTGGTGCACCATGGGCTAGCCGCGGTGCACCAGAATGAGCCGTGGTGCACCATGGGCTAGCCGCGGTGCACCAGCCGTGGTGCACCATGGGCTAGCCGCGGTGCACCAGAATGAGCCGTGGTGCACCAGAATGAGCCGTGGTGCACCATGGGCTAGCCGCGGTGCACCAGAATGAGCCGTGGTGCACCATGGGCTAGCCGCGGTGCACCAGAATGAGCCGTGGTGCACCCTGGGCAAGCCCCGGTGCACCAGAATGAGCCGTGGTGCACCATGGGCTAGCCGCGGTGCACCAGAATGAGCCGTGGTGCACCATGGGCTAGCCGCGGTGCACCAGAATGAGCCTTGGTGCACCAGAATTAGCCGTGGTGCCAGTAGCCGTGGTGCACCATGGGCTAGCCGCGGTGCACCAGAATGAGCCGTGGTTCACCAAAATGAGCCGTGGTTCACAATGGGCTAGCCGCGGTGCACCAGCCGTGGTGCACCATGGGCTAGCCGGTGCACCAGAAATAGCCGCGGTGCACCAGAATGAGCCGTGGTGCACCATGGGCTAGCCGCGGTGCACCAGAATGAGGCGTGGTGCACCATTGGCTAGCCGCGGTGCACCAGAATGAGCCGTGGTGCACCATGGGATAGCCGCGGTGCAAAAGAATGAGCTGTGGTGCACCATGGGCTAGCCGAGCTGCACCAGAATGAGCCGTGGTGCACCAAATTGAGCCGCGGTGCACCAGAATGAGCCGTGGTGCACCATGGGCTAGCCGCAATGCCCCAAAATGAGCCGCCGTACACCACAATAAGCCGTGGTGCACCATGGGCTAGCGGCGGTGCACCAGAATGAGCCATGGTGCACCATGGGCTAGCCGTAGTGCACTAGAATGAGTCGTGGTGCACCATGGGCTAGCCGCGGTGCACCAGAATGAGCCGCAGTGCACCAGAATGAGCCGTGGTGCACCAGGTGCACCAGAATGAGCCGTGGTGCACCAGAATGAGCCGCAGTGCACCAGAATGAGCCGCAGTGCACCAGAAAGAGCCCTGGTGCACCATGGGCTAGCTGCGGTGCACAATCGAGATGATGACATTTAAAATTTATGGGGGAGTTTTGTTGCAATAGTGTACCAGAATGAGCAATGGTGCACCAGAATGGGCTGCGGTGCACCAGAACGAATCGTGGTGCACCATGGGCTAGCCGCAGTGCACTAGAATAAGTCGTGGTGCACCATGGGCTAGCCGCGGTGCACAAGAATGAGCCGGGGAGCACCAGAATGAGCCGTGGTTCACCATGGGCTAGCCGCGGTGCACCAGAATGAGTCGTGGTGCACCATGGGCAAGCAGCGGTACACCAGAATGAAACGCGGTGCACCAGAATGAGCCGCAGTGCACCAGAATGAGCCGTGGTGCACCATGGGCTAGCTGCGGTGCACAATCGAGATGATGACATTTAAAATTTATGGGGGAGTTTTGTTGCAATGGTGCACCAGAATGAGCAATGGTGCACCAGAATAAGCTGCGGTGCACCATGGGCTAGCCGCGGTGCACCAGATTGAGCCTTAGAGCTCCGTGGGCTAGCCGTTGTGCACCAAAATGAGCCGAGGTTCACCAGAATGAGCTGTGGTGCACCGTGGGCTAGCCGCGGTGCACCAGAATGAGTCGGGGTGCACCGTTGGCTAGCCGCGGTGCACCAGAATGAGCAGGGGAGCACCAGAATGAGCCGTGGTTCACCCTGGGCTAGCCGCGGTGCACCAGAATGATTCGTGGTGCACCATGGGCAAGCCGCGGTGCACCAGAATGAGCCGCAGTGCACCAGAATGAGCCGTGGTGCACCATGGGCTAGCCGCGGTGCACCAGAATGAGGCGTGGTGGACCATTGGCTAGCCGCGGTGCACCAGAATGAGCCGTGGTGCACCATGGGATAGCCGCGGTGCAAAAGAATGAGCCGTGGTGCACCATGGGCTAGCCGAGGTGCACCAGAATGAGCCGTGGTGCACCATGGGTTAGCCGCGGTGCACCAGAATGAGCCTTGGTGCACCCGAATTAGCCTTCGTGCACCATGGGTTAGTCGCGGTGCACCGGAATGAGCCGCGATGCACCGCAATGAGCCGTGGTGCACCATGGACTTGCCGTGATGCACCAAATTGAGCCGCGGTGCACCAGAATGAGCCGTCATGCACCATGGGATAGCCGTGGTGCACCAGAAAAAGCCGTGGTGCACCAGAATGAGCCAAGGCTCACCATGGGCTAGCTGCGGTGCACAATCGAGATGATGACATTTAAAATTTATGGGGGAGTTTTGTTGCAATGGTGTACCACAATGAGAAATGGTGCACCAGAATGAGCTGCAGTGCACCAGAATGAGCCGTGGTGCACCATGGGCTAGCCGCGGTGCACCAGCCGTGGTGCACCAGGGCTAGCCGTGGTGCACCAGAATGAGCCGTGGTGCACCCAGCCGCGGTGCACCAGAATGAGCCGCAGTGCACCAGAATGAGCCGTGGTGCACCATGGGCTAGCCGCGGTGCACCAGAATGAGGCGTGGTGGACCATTGGCTAGCCGCGGTGCACCAGAATGAGCCGTGGTGCACCATGGGATAGCCGCGGTGCAAAAGAATGAGCTGTGGTGCACCATGGGCTAGCCGAGCTGCACCAGAATGAGCCGTGGTGCACCAAATTGAGCCGCGGTGCACCAGAATGAGCCGTGGTGCACCATGGGCTAGCCGCAATGCCCCAAAATGAGCCGCCGTACACCACAATAAGCCGTGGTGCACCATGGGCTAGCGGCGGTGCACCAGAATGAGCCATGGTGCACCATGGGCTAGCCGTAGTGCACTAGAATGAGTCGTGGTGCACCATGGGCTAGCCGCGGTGCACCAGAATGAGCCGCAGTGCACCAGAATGAGCCGTGGTGCACCAGAATGAGCCGCAGTGCACCAGAATGAGCCGCAGTGCACCAGAAAGAGCCCTGGTGCACCATGGGCTAGCTGCGGTGCACAATCGAGATGATGACATTTAAAATTTATGGGGGAGTTTTGTTGCAATAGTGTACCAGAATGAGCAATGGTGCACCAGAATGGGCTGCGGTGCACCAGAATGAATCGTGGTGCACCATGGGCTAGCCGTGGTGCACCATGGGCTAGCCGCAGTGCACTAGAATAAGTCGTGGTGCACCATGGGCTAGCCGGGGTGCACAAGAATGAGCCGGGGAGCACCAGAATGAGCCGTGGTTCACCATGGGCTAGCCGCGGTGCACCAGAATGAGTCGTGGTGCACCATGGGCAAGCAGCGGTACACCAGAATGAAACGCGGTGCACCAGAATGAGCCGCAGTGCACCAGAATGAGCCGTGGTGCACCATGGGCTAGCTGCGGTGCACAATCGAGATGATGACATTTAAAATTTATGGGGGAGTTTTGTTGCAATGGTGCACCAGAATGAGCAATGGTGCACCAGAATGAGCTGCGGTGCACCATGGGCTAGCCGCGGTGCACCAGATTGAGCCTTAGAGCTCCGTGGGCTAGCCGTTGTGCACCAAAATGAGCCGAGGTTCACCAGAATGAGCCGTGGTGCACGATGGGCTAGCCGCGGTGCACCAGAATGAGCCGTGGTGCACCGTGGGCTAGCCGCGGTGCACCAGAATGAGCCGTGGTGCACCCTGGGCTAGCCGCGGTGCACCAGAATTAGCCGTGGTGCACCATGGGTCTGACCCCGGGTGCTCCATGTGCTAGCCGTGGTGCACCATTCTCAGTCGTGGTGCACCGCGGTGCACCAGAATGAGGCGTGGTGGACCATTGGCTAGCCGCGGTGCAACAGAATGAGCCGTGGTGCACCATGGGTTAGCCGCGGTGCACCAGAATGAGCCCTGGTGCACCCGAATTAGCCTTCGTTCACCATGGGTTAGTCGCGGTGCACCCGAATGAGCCGCGATGCACCGCAATGAGCCGTGGTGCACCATGGACTTGCCGCGATGCACCAAATTGAGCCGCGGTGCACCAGAATGAGCCGTGGTGCACCATGGGCTAGCCGCGGTGCACCAGAATGAGCCGGGGTGCACCAAAATGAGCCGTGGTGCACCATGGGCTAGCCGCGGTGCACCAGAATGAGCCGGGGTGCACCAGAATGAGCCGCGGTGCACCAGAATGAGTCGTGGTGCACCATGGGCTAGCCGCGGTGCACCAAAATGAGCCTTGGAGCTCCGTGGGCTAGCCGCTGTGCACCAGAATGAGCCGTGGTTCACCAGAATGAGCCGGGGTGCACCATGGGCTAGCCGCGGTGCACCAGACTGAGCCGTGGTGCACCATGGGCTAGCGGCGGTGCACCAGAATGAGCCGTGGTGCACCATGGGCTAGCCGCAGTGCACCAGAATGAGTCGTGGTGCACCATGGGCTAGCCGCGGTGCACCAGAATGAGCCGTGGTGCACCAGAATGAGCCGTGGTTCACCATGGGCTAGCCGCAGTGCAAGAGAATAAGCGATGGTGTACCTGAATGAGCCGTGGTGCACCATGGGCTAACCGCGTTGCACCAGAATGTGCCGGGGTGCACCAAAATGAGCCGTGGAGCACCATGGGCTAGCCGTTGTGCACTAGAATGAGCCGGGGTGCACCAGAATGAGCCGCGGTGCACCAGAATGAGTCGTGGTGCACCATGGGCTAGCCGCGGTGCACCAAAATTAGCCTTGGTGCTCCGTGGGCTAGCCGCTGTGCACCAGAATGAGCCGTGGTTCACCAGAATTAGTCGTGGAGCACCATGGGCTAGCCGCAGTGCACCAGACTGAGCCGTGGTGTACCATGGGCTAGCGGCGGTGCACCAGAATGAGCCGTGGTGCACCATGGGCTAGCCGCAGTGCACTAGAATGAGTCGTGGTGCACCATGGGCTAGCCGCGGTGCACCAGAATGAGCCGGGGAGCACCAGAATGAGCCGTGGTTCACCATGGGCTAGCCGCGGTGCACCAGAATGAGTCGTGGTGCACCATGGGCAAGCAGCGGTGCACCAGAATGAGCCGCGGTGCACCAGAATGAGCCGCAGTGCACCAGAATGAGCCGTGGTGCACCATGGGCTAGCTGCGGTGCAAAATCGAGATGATGACATTTAAAATTTATGGGGGAGTTTTGTTGCAATGGTGCACCAGAATGAGCTGCGGTGCACCAGAATGAATCGTGGTGCACCATGGGCTAGCCGCGGTGCACCAGAATGAGCCTTGGAGCTCCGTGGGCTAGCCGTTGTGCACCAAAATGAGCCGAGGTTCACCAGAATGAGCCGTGGTGCACCATGGGCTAGCCGCGGTGCACCAGAATGAGCCGTGGTGCACCGTGGGCTAGCCGCGGTGCACCAGAATGAGCCGTGTTGCACCCTGGGCTAGCCGTGGTGCACCAAGGTCTAGCCGCGGTGCACCATTGGCTAGCCGCGGTGCACCAGAATGAGCCATGGTGCACCAGGGGTTAGCCGTGGTGCACCCGAATAAGCCGTGGTGCACCATGGGCTAGCCGCGGTGCACCAGAATGAGGCGTGGTGCACCATGGGCTAGCCGCGGTGCACCAGAATGAGCCGTGGTGCACCATGGGATAGCCGCGGTGCACCAGAATGAGCTGTGGTGCACCATGGGCTAGCCGAGCTGCACCAGAATGAGCCGTGGTGCACCAAATTGAGCCGCGGTGCACCAGAATGAGCCGTGGTGCACCATGGGCTAGCCGCAATGCACCAAAATGAGCCGCCGTACACCACAATAAGCCGTGGTGCACCATGGGCTAGCGGCGGTGCACCAGAATGAGCCATGGTGCACCATGGGCTAGCCGTAGTGCACCAGAATGAGCCGCAGTGCACCAGAATGAGCCGTGGTGCACCAGAATGAGCCGCAATGCACCAGAATGAGCCGCAGTGCACCAGAAAGAGCCCTGGTGCACCATGGGCTAGCTGCGGTGCACAATCGAGATGATGACATTTAAAATTTATGGGGGAGTTTTGTTGCAATAGTGTACCAGAATGAGCAATGGTGCACCAGAATGGGCTGCGGTGCACCAGAATGAATCGTGGTGCACCATGGGCTAGCCGTGGTGCACCATGGGCTAGCCGTGGTGCACCATGGGCTAGCCGCAGTGCACTAGAATAAGTCGTGGTGCACCATGGGCTAGCCGCGGTGCACAAGAATGAGCCGGGGAGCTAGCCGCGGTGCACCAGAATGAGCCGTGGTTCACCATGGGCTAGCCGCGGTGCACCAGAATGAGTCGTGGTGCACCATGGGCAAGCAGCGGTGCACCAGAATGAAACGCGGTGCACCAGAATGAGCCGCAGTGCACCAGAATGAGCCGTGGTGCACCATGGGCTAGCTGCGGTGCACAATCGAGATGATGACATTTAAAATTTATGGGGGAGTTTTGTTGCAATGGTGCACCAGAATGAGCAATGGTGCACCAGAATAAGCTGCGGTGCACTATGGGCTAGCCGCGGTGCACCAGATTGAGCCTTAGAGCTCTGTGGGCTAGCCGCTGTGCACCAAAATGAGCCGAGGTTCACCAGAATGAGCCGTGGTGCACCGTGGGCTAGCCGCGGTGCACCAGAATGAGCCGTGGTGCACCGTGGGCTAGCCGCGGTGCACCAGAATGAGCAGGGGAGCACCAGAATGAGCCGTGGTTCACCCTGGGCTAGCCGCGGTGCACCAGAATGATTCGTGGTGCACCATGGGCAAGCCGCGGTGCACCAGAATGAGCCGCAGTGCACCAGAATGAGCCGTGGTGCACCATGGGCTAGCCGCGGTGCACCAGAATGAGGCGTGGTGGACCATTGGCTAGCCGCGGTGCACCAGAATGAGCCGTGGTGCACCATGGGATAGCCGCGGTGCAAAAGAATGAGCCGTGGTGCACCATGGGCTAGCCGAGGTGCACCAGAATGAGCCGTGGTGCACCATGGGTTAGCCGCGGTGCACCAGAATGAGCCTTGGTGCACCCGAATTAGCCTTCGTGCACCATGGGTTAGTCGCGGTGCACCGGAATGAGCCGCGATGCACCGCAATGAGCCGTGGTGCACCATGGACTTGCCGCGGTGCACCAGAATGAGCAGGGGAGCACCAGAATGAGTCGTGGTGCACCATGGGCACCAGAATGAGCCGCAGTGCACCAGAATGAGCCGAAATGCACCGTGGGCTAGCCGCGGTGCACAATCGAGATGATGACATTTTAAAATTTATGGGGGAGTTTTGTTGCAATGGTGCACCAGAATGAGCTATGGTGCACCAGAATGAATCGTGGTGCACCATGGGCTAGCCGTGGTGCACCAGAATGCACCAGAATGAGCCGTGGTGCACCATGGGCTAGCCGCGGTGCACCAGAATGAGCCGTGGTGCACCATGGGCTAGCCGCGGTGCACCAGAATGAGCCGTGGTGCACCAGAATGAGCCGTGGTGCAACATGGGTTAGCCGCGGTGCACCAGAATGAGCCGTGGTGTGCACCATGGTGCACCAGAATGAGCCGTGGTGCACCATGGTGCACCAGAATGAGCCGTGGTGCACCATGGGCTAGCCGCGGTGCACCAGAATGAGCCGTGGTGCACCATGGGCTAGCCGCGGTGCACCAGAATGAGCCGTGGTGCACCATGGGCTAGCCGCGGTGCACCAGAATGAGCCGTGGTGCACCATGGGCTAGCCGCGGTGCACCAGAATGAGATGTGGTGCACCATGGGCTAGCCGCGGTGCACCATAATGAGCCGTGGTGCATCATGGGCTAGCCGTGGTGCACCAGAATGAGCCTTGGTGCACCATGGGCTAGCCGTGGTGCACTAGAATGAGCCGCAGTACACTAGAATGAGCCGTGGTGCACCATGGGCTAGCCGCGGTGCACCAGAATGAGCCGTGGTGCACCGTGGTGCACCATGGGCTAGCCGCGGTGCACCAGAATGAGCCGTGGTGCACCATGGGCTAGCCGCGGTGCACCAGAATGAGCCGTGGTGCACCATGTGCTAGCCGTGGTGCACCAGAATGAGCCGTGGTGCACCAGAATGAGCCGTGGTGCACCAGAGCCGTGGTGCACCATGGGCTAGCCCAGAATGGTGCACATGAGCCGTGGTGCACCAGAATGAGCCGCAGTGCACCAGAATGAGCCGTGGTGCACCATGGGCTAGCTGCGGTGCACAATCGAGATGATGACATTTAAAATTTATGGGGGAGTTTTGTTGCAATGGTGCACCAGAATGAGCAATGGTGCACCAGAATGGGCTGCGGTGCACCAGAATGAATCGTGGTGCACCATGGGCTAGCCGTGGTGCACCACGGGCTAGCCGCAGTGCACTAGAATAAGTCGTGGTGCACCATGGGCTAGCCGCGATACACAAGAATGAGCCGGGGAGCACCAGAATGAGCCGTGGTTCACCATGGGCTAGCCGCGGTGCACCAGAATGAGTCGTGGTGCACCATGGGCAAGCAGCGGTGCACCAGAATGAAACGCGGTGCACCAGAATGAGCCACGCAGTGCACCAGAATGAGCCGTGGTGCACCATGGGCTAGCTGCGGTGCACAATCGAGATGATGACATTTAAAATTTATGGGGGAGTTTTGTTGCAATGGTGCACCAGAATGAGCAATGGTGCACCAGAATGAGCCGCGGTGCACCAGAATAAGCCTTAGAGCTCCGTGGGCTAGCCGCTGTGCACCAAAATGAGCCGAGGTTCACCAGAATGAGCCGTGGGATGGGCTAGCCGCGGTGCACCAGAATGAGCCGTGGTGCACCGTGGGCTAGCCGCGGTGCACCAGAATGAGCAGGGGAGCACCAGAATGAGCCGTGGTTCACCCTGGGCTAGCCGCGGTGCACCAGAATGATTCGTGGTGCACCATGGGCAAGCCGCGGTGCACCAGAATGAGCCGCAGTGCACCAGAATGAGCCGTGGTGCACCATGGGCTAGCCGCGGTGCACCAGAATGAGGCGTGGTGGCCCATTGGCTAGCCGCGGTGCACCAGAATGAGCCGTGGTGCACCATGGGATAGCCGCGGTGCAAAAGAATGAGCCGTGGTGCACCATGGGCTAGCCGAGGTGCACCAGAATGAGCCGTGGTGCACCATGGGTTAGCCGCGGTGCACCAGAATGAGCCTTGGTGCACCCGAATTAGCCTTCGTGCACCATGGGTTAGTCGCGGTGCACCGGAATGAGCCGCGATGCACCGCAATGAGCCGTGGTGCACCATGGACTAGCCGCGATGCACCAAATTGAGCCGCGGTGCACCATGAGCCGTGGTGCACCATGGGCTAGCCGCGGTGCACCAGAATGAGCCGTGGTGCACCAGCATGTGTCGTGGGGCCACCACAGTGAGCCGCGGTGCACCGCGGTGCACCATGATGAGCCGTGGTGCACCATGATGAGCCGCAGTGCACCATTGGCTAGCCGCAGTGCACCAAAATGAGCCGTGGTGCACCATGGGATAGCCGCGGTGCACCAGAATGAGCCGTGGTGCACCATGGGCTAGCCGAGGTGCACCAGAATGAGCCGTGGTGCACCATGGGCTAGCCGTGGTGCACCATGGGTTAGCAGCGGTGCACCAGAATGAACCATGGTGCACCCGAATTAGCCTTGGTGCACCATGGGTTAGCCGCGGTGCACCGGAATGAGCCGCGGTGCACCAGAATGAGCCGTGGTGCACCATGGACTAGCCGCGGTGCATCAGAATCAGCCGCGGTGCACCAGAAAGAGCGGTGGTGCACCATGGGCTAGCCGCGGTGCACCAGAATGAGCCGTGGTGCACCATGGGCTAGCCGCGGTGCACCAGAATGAGCCGTGGTGCACCATGGGCTAGCCGCGGTGCACCAGAATGAGCCGTGGTGCACCAGAATGAGCCGCAGTGCAGCAGAATGAGCCGTCGTGCACCAGAATGAGCCGTCGTGCACCATGGGCTAGCTGCGGTGCACAATCGAGATGATGACATTTAAAATTTATGGGGGAGTTTTGTTGCAATGGTGTACCAGAATGAGCAATGGTGCACCAGAATGAGCTGCAGTGCACCAGAATGAATCGTGGTGCACCATGGGCTAGCCGCGGTGCACCAGAATGTGCCGGGGTGCACCAAAATGAGCCGTGGTGCACCATGGGCTAGCCGCTGTGCACTAGAATGAGCCGGGGTGCACCAGAATGAGCCGCGGTGCACCAGAATGAGTCGTGGTGCACCATGGGCTAGCCGCGGTGCACCAAAATTAGCCTTGGTGCTCCGTGGGCTAGCCGCTGTGCACCAGAATGAGCCGTGGTTCACCAGAATGAGTCGTGGAGCACCATGGGCTAGCCGCAGTGCACCAGACTGAGCCGTGGTGTACCATGGGCTAGCGGCGGTGCACCAGAATGAGCCGTGGTGCACCATGGGCTAGCCGCAGTGCACTAGAATGAGTCGTGGTGCACCATGGGCTAGCCGCGGTGCACCAGAATGAGCCGGGGAGCACCAGAATGAGCCGTGGTTCACCATGGGCTAGCCGCAGTGCACGAGAATGAGCTATGGTGTACCTGAATGAGCCGTGGTGCACCATGGGCTAGCCGCGTTGCACCAGAATGTGCCGGGGTGCACCAAAATGAGCCGTGGTGCACCATGGGCTAGCCGCTGTGCACTAGAATGAGCCGGGGTGCACCAGAATGAGCCGCGGTGCACCGAAATGAGTCGTGGTGCACCATGGGCTAGCCGCGGTGCACCAAAATTAGCCTTGGTGCTCCGTGGGCTAGCCGCTGTGCACCAGAATGAGCCGTGGTTCACCAGAATGAGTCGTGGAACAGCATGGGCTAGCCGCAGTGCACTAGAATGAGTCGTGGTGCACCATGGGCTAGCCGCAGTGCACGAGAATGAGCCGTGGTGCACCATGGGCTAGCCGCGGTGCACCAGAATGAGCCGTGGTGCACCATGGGCTAGCCGCGGTGCACCAGAATGAGCCGTGGTGCACCATGGGCTAGCCGCGGTGCACCAGAATGAGCCAACGTGCACCATGGGCTAGCCGTGGTGCACTAGAATGAGCCGCAGTACACGAGAATGAGCCGTGGTGCACCATGGGCTAGCCGCGGTGCACCAGAATGAGCCGTGGAGCCCCATGGGCTAGCCGCGGTGCACCAGAATGAGCCGTGGTGCACCATGGGCTAGCCGCGGTCCACCAGAAGGAGCCGTGGTGCACCATGGGCTAGCCGCGGTGCACCAGAATGAGCCGTGGTGCACCATGGGCTAGCCGCGGTGCACCAGAATGAGCCGTGGTGCACCTTGGGCTAGCCGCAGTGCACGAGAATGAGTCGTGGTGCACCATGGGCTAGCCGCGGTGCACCAGAATGAGCCGTAGTGCACCAGAATGAGCCGTGGTGCACCAGAATGAGCCGCAGTGCACCAGAATGAGCCGCCGTGCACCAGAATGAGCAGTGGTGCACCATGGGCTAGCTGCGGTGCACAATCGAGATGATGACATTTAAAATTTATGGGGGAGTTTTGTTGCAATGGTGCACCAGAATGAGCAATGGTGCACCATGGGCTAGCCGCGGTGCACCAGATTGAGCCTTAGAGCTCCGTGGGCTAGCCGCGGTGTTCACCAGAATGAGCCGTGGTGCACCATGGGCTAGCCGCGGTACACCAGAATGAGCCGTGGTGCACCGTGGGCTAGCCGCGGTGCACCAGAATGAGCAGGGGAGCACCAGAATGAGCCGTGGTTCACCCTGGGCTAGCCGCGGTGCACCAGAATGATTCGTGGTGCACCATGGGCAAGCCGCGGTGCACCAGAATGAGCCGCAGTGCACCAGAAGCCGTGGTGCACCATGGGCTAGCCGCGGTGCACCAGAATGAGGCGTGGTGCACCATTGGCTAGCCGCGGTGCACCAGAATGAGCCGTGGTGCACCATGGGATAGCCGCGGTGCACCAGAATGAGCCGTGGTGCACCATGGGCTAGCCGAGGTGCACCAGAATGAGCCGTGGTGCACCATGGGCTAGCCGCGGTGCACCAGAATGAGCCGTGGAGCCTGAATGAGCCAACGTGCACCATGGGCTAGCCGCGGTGCACCAGAATGAGCCGTGGTGCACCATGGGCTAGCCGCGGTGCACCAGCCCGTGGTGCACCATGGGCTAGCCGCGGTGCACCAGAATGAGCCGTAGTGCACCAGAATGAGCCGCGGTGCACCAGAATGAGCCGCAGTGCACCAGAATGAGCCGCCGTGCACCAGAATGAGCCGTGGTGCACCATGGGCTAGCTGCGGTGCACAATCGAGATGATGACATTTAAAATTTATGGGGGAGTTTTGTTGCAATGGTGCACCAAAATGAGCTGCGATGCACCATGGGCTAGCCGCGGTGCACCAGATTGAGCCTTAGAGCTCCGTGGGCTAGCCGCTGTGCACCAAAATGAGCCGAGGTTCACCAAAATGAGCCGTGGTGCACTATGGGCTAGCCGCGGTGCACCAGAATGAGCCGTGGTGCACCGTGGGCTAGCCGCGGTGCACCAGAATGAGCAGGGGAGCACCAGAATGAGCCGTGGTTCACCCTGGGCTAGCCGCGGTGCACCAGAATGATTCGTGGTGCACCATGGGCAAGCCGCGGTGCACCAGAATGAGCAGTGGTGCACCATGGGCTAGCCGCGGTGCACCAGAATGAGGCGTGGTGGACCATTGGCTAGCCGCGGTGCACCAGAATGAGCCGTGGTGCACCATGGGATAGCCGCGGTGCAAAAGAATGAGCCGTGGTGCACCATGGGCTAGCCGAGGTGCACCAGAATGAGCCGTGGTGCACCATGGGTTAGCCGCGGTGCACCAGAATGAGCCTTGGTGCACTAGAATTAGCCTTCGTGCACCATGGGTTAGTCGCGGTGCACCGGAATGAGCCGCGATGCACCGCAATGAGCCGTGGTCAACCATGGGCTAGCCGCGGTGCACCAGAATGAGCCGTGGTGCACCTTGGGCTAGCCGCGGTGCACCAGAATGAGCCGTGGTGCACCATGGGCTAGCCGCGGTGCACCAGAATGAGCCGCAGTGCACCAGAATGAGCCGTAGTGCACCAGAATGAGCCGTGGTGCACCATGGGCTAGCTGCGGTGCACAATCGAGATGATGACATTTAAAATTTATGGGGGAGTTTTGTTGCAATGGTGTACCAGAATGAGCAATGGTGCACCAGAATGAGCTGCGGTGCACCAGAATGAATCGTGGTGCACCATGGGCTAGCCGCGGTGCACCAGAATGTGCCGGGGTGCACCAAAATGAGCCGTGGTGCACCATGGGCTAGCCGCTGTGCACTAGAATGAGCCGGGGTGCACCAGAATGAGCCGCGGTGCACCAGAATGAGTCGTGGTGCACCATGGGCTAGCCGCGGTGCACCAAAATTAGCCTTGGTGCTCCGTGGGCTAGCCGCTGTGCACCAGAATGAGCCGTGGTTCACCAGAATGAGTCGTGGAGCACCATGGGCTAGCCGCAGTGCACCAGACTGAGCCGTGGTGCACCATGGGCTAGCGGCGGTGCACCAGAATGAGCCGTGGTGCACCATGGGCTAGCCGCAGTGCACTAGAATGAGTCGTGGTGCACCATGGGCTAGCCGCGGTGCACCAGAATGAGCCGAGGAGCACCAGAATGAGCCGTGGTTCACCATGGGCTAGCCGCAGTGCAAGAGAATAAGCGATGGTGTACCTGAATGAGCCGTGGTGCACCATGGGCTAACCGCGTTGCACCAGAATGTGCCGGGGTGCACCAAAATGAGCCGTGGAGCACCATGGGCTAGCCGCTGTGCACTAGAATGAGCCGGGGTGCACCAGAATGAGCCGGGGTGCACCAGAATGAGCCGCGGTGCACCAGAACGAGTCGTGGTGCACCATGGGCTAGCCGCGGTGCAACAAAATTAGCCTTGGTGCTCCGTGGGCTAGCCGCTGTGCACCAGAATGAGCCGTGGTTCACCAGAATTAGTCGTGGTGCACCATGGGATAGCCGCAGTGCACCAGACTGAGCCGTGGTGTACCATGGGCTAGCGGCGGTGCACCAGAATGAGCCGTGGTGCACCATGGGCTAGCCGCAGTGCACTAGAATGAGTCGTGGTGCACCATGGGCTAGCCGCGGTGCACCAGAATGAGCCGGGGAGCACCAGAATGAGCCGTGGTTCACTATGGGCTAGCCGCGGTGCACCAGAATGAGTCGTGGTGCACCATGGGCTAGCCGCGGTGCACAAGAATGAGCCGGGGAGCACCAGAATGAGCCGTGGTTCACCATGGGCTAGCCGCGGTGCACCAGAATGAGTCGTGGTGCACCATGGGCAAGCAGCGGTACACCAGAATGAGCCGCGGTGCACCAGAATGAGCCGTAGTGCACCAGAATGAGCCGTGGTGCACCATGGGCTAGCTGCGGTGCAAAATCGAGATGATGACATTTAAAATTTATTGGGGAGTTTTGTTGCAATGGTGCACCAGAATGAGCAATGGTGCACCAGAATGAGCAATGGTGCACCAGAATGAGCTGCGGTGCAACAGAATGAATCGTGGTGCACCATGGGCTAGCCGCGGTGCACGAGAATGAGCCTTAGAGCTCCGTGGGCTAGCCGTTGTGCACCAAAATGAGCCGAGGTTCACCAGAATGAGCCGTGGTGCACCATGGGCTAGCCGCGGTGCACCAGAATGAGCCGTGGTGCACCGTGGGCTAGCCGCGGTGCACCAGAATGAGTCGTGGTGCACCCTGGGCTAGCCGCGGTGCACCAGAATGAGCAGGGGAGCACCAGAATTAGCCGTGGTTCACCATGGGCTAGCCGCGGTGCACCAGAATGAGTCGTGGTGCACCATGGGCAAGCCGCGGTGCACCAGAATGAGCGGCAGTGCACCAGAATGAGCCGTGGTGCACCGCGGGCTAGCCACGGTGCACCAGAATGAGGCGTGGTGGACCATTGGCTAGCCGCGGTGCACCAGAATGAGCCGTGGTGCACCATGGGATAGCCGTGGTGCACCATGGGATAGCCGTGGTGCACCATGGGATAGCCGCGGTGCAAAAGAATGAGCTGTGGTGCACCATGGGCTAGCCGAGCTGCACCAGAATGAGCCGTGGTGCACCAAATTGAGCCGCGGTGCACCAGAATGAGCCGTGGTGCACCATGGGCTAGCCACAATGCCCCAAAATGAGCCGCCGTACACCACAATAAGCCGTGGTGCACCATGGGCTAGCGGCGGTGCACCAGAATGAGCCATGGTGCACCATGGGCTAGCCGTAGTGCACTAGAATGAGTCGTGGTGCACCATGGGCTAGCCGCGGTGCACCAGAATGAGCCGCAGTGCACCAGAATGAGCCGTGGTGCACCAGAATGAGCCGCAGTGCACCAGAATGAGCCGCAGTGCACCAGAATGAGCCGCAGTGCACCAGAAAGAGCCCTGGTGCACCATGGGCTAGCTGCGGTGCACAATCGAGATGATGACATTTAAAATTTATGGGGGAGTTTTGTTGCAATAGTGTACCAGAATGAGCAATGGTGCACCAGAATGGGCTGCGGTGCACCAGAACGAATCGTGGTGCACCACGGGCTAGCCGCAGTGCACTAGAATAAGTCGTGGTGCACCATGGGCTAGCCGCGGTGCACAAGAATGAGCCGGGGAGCACCAGAATGAGCCGTGGCCGTGGTTCACCATGGGCTAGCCGCGGTGCACCAGAATGAGTCGTGGTGCACCATGGGCAAGCAGCGGTACACCAGAACGAAACGCGGTGCACCAGAATGAGCCGCAGTGCACCAGAATGAGCCGTGGTGCACCTTGGGCTAGCTGCACAATCGAGATGATGACATTTAAAATTTATGGGGGAGTTTTGTTGCAATGGTGCACCAGAATGAGCAATGGTGCACCAGAATAAGCTGCGGTGCACCATGGGCTAGCCGCGGTGCACCAGATTGAGCCTTAGAGCTCCGTGGGCTAGCCGCTGTGCACCAAAATGAGCCGAGGTTCACCAGAATGAGCCGTGGTGCACCGTGGGCTAGCCGCGGTGCACCAGAATGAGCCGTGGTGCACCGTTGGCTAGCCGCGGTGCACCAGAATGAGCAGGGGAGCACCAGAATGAGCCGTGGTTCACCCTGGGCTAGCCGCGGTGCACCAGAATGATTCGTGGTGCACCATGGGCAAGCCGCGGTGCACCAGAATGAGCCGCAGTGCACCAGAATGAGCCGTGGTGCACCATGGGCTAGCCGCGGTGCACCAGAATGAGGCGTGGTGGACCATTGGCTAGCCGCGGTGCACCAGAATGAGCCGTGGTGCACCATGGGATAGCCGCGGTGCAAAAGAATGAGCCGTGGTGCACCATGGGCTAGCCGAGGTGCACCAGAATGAGCCGTGGTGCACCATGGGTTAGCCGCGGTGCACCAGAATGAGCCTTGGTGCACCAGAATTAGCCTTCGTGCACCATGGGTTAGTCGCGGTGCACCGGAATGAGCCGCGATGCACCGTAGTGAGCCGTGGTGCACCATGGGCTAGCCGCGGTGCACCATGCACCAAATTGAGCCGCGGTGCACCAGAATGAGCCGTGGTGCACCATGGGCTAGCCGCGGTGCACCAGAATGAGCCGCAGTGCACCAGAATGAGCCGCAGTGCACCAGAATGAGCCGTGGTGCATCGTGGGCTTGCGGCGATGCACCAGAATGAGCCGTGGTGCACCGTGGGCTAGCCGCGGTGCTCCAGAATGAGCCGTGGTTCACCCTGGGCTAGCCGCGGTGCACCAGAATGATTCGTGGTGCACCATGGCATGCCGCGGTGCACCAGAATGAGCCGCAGTGCACCAGAATGAGCCGTGGTGCACCATGGGCTAGCCGCGGTGCACCAGAATGAGGCGTGGTGGACCATTGGCTAGCCGCGGTGCACCAGAATGAGCCGTGGTGCACCATGGGATAGCCGCGGTGCAAAAGAATGAGCTGTGGTGCACCATGGGCTAGCCGAGGTGCACCAGAATGAGCCGTGGTGCACCATGGGTTAGCCGCGGTGCACCAGAATGAGCCTTGGTGCACCCGAATTAGCCTTCGTGCACCATGGGTCAGTTGCGGTGCACCGGAATGAGCCGCGATGCACCGCAATGAGCCGTGGTGCACCATGGACTTGCCGCGATGCACCAAATTGAGCCGCGGTGCACCAGAATGAGCCGTGGTGCACCATGGGCTAGCCGCGGTGCACCAGAATGAGCCGTGGTGCACCTTGGGCTAGCCGCAGTGCACTAGAATGAGCCGCGGTGCACCTTGGGCTAGCCGCAGTCCACCAGAATGAGCCACGGTGCACCAGAATGAGCCGCAGTGCACCAGAATGAGCCGCAGTGCACCAGAATGAGCCGTGGTGCACCATGGGCTAGCTGCGGTGCACAATCGAGATGATGACATTTAAAATTTATGGGGGAGTTTTGTTGCAATGGTGTACCAGAATGAGCAATGGTGCACCAGAATGAGCTGCGGTGCACCAGAATGAATCATGGTGCACCATGGGCTAGCCGCGGTGCACCAGAATGTGCCGGGGTGCACCAAAATGAGCCGTGGTGCACCATGGGCTATCCGTTGTGCACTAGAATGAGCCGGGGTGCACCAGAATGAGCCGCGGTGCACCAGAATTAGTCGTGGTGCACCATGGGCTAGCCGCGGTGCACCAAAATTAGCCTTGGTGCTCCGTGGGCTAGCCGCTGTGCACCAGAATGAGCCGTGGTTCACCAGAATGAGTCGTGGAGCACCATGGGCTAGCCGCAGTGCACCAGACTGAGCCGTGGTGTACCATGGGCTAGCGGCGGTGCACCAGAATGAGCCGTGGTGCACCATGGGCTAGCCGCAGTGCAGTAGAATGAGTCGTGGTGCACCATGGGCTAGCCGCGGTGCACCAGAATGAGCCGAGGAGCACCAGAATGAGCCGTGGTTCACCATGGGCTAGCCGCAGTGCACGAGAATGAGCTATGGTGTACCTGAATGAGCCGTGGTGCACCATGGGCTAGCCGCGTTGCACCAGAATGTGCCGGGGTGCACCAAAATGAGCCGTGGTGCACCATGGGCTAGCCGTTGTGCACCAGAATGAGCCGGGGTGCACCAGAATGAGCCGCGGTGCACCAGAATGAGTCGTGGTGCACCATGGGCTAGCCGCGGTGCACCAAAATTAGCCTTGCTCCGTGGGCTAGCCGCTGTGCACCAGAATGAGCCGTGGTTCACCAGAATGAGTCGTGGAGCACCATGGGCTAGCCGCAGTGCACCAGAATGAGCCGTGGTGCACCATGGGCTAGCCGCGGTGCCCCAGAAAGAGCCGCGGTGCACCAGAATGAGCCGTGGTGCACCATGGGCTAGCCGCGGTGCACCAGAATGAGCCGTGGTGCACCATGGGCTAGCCGCGGTGCACCAGAATGAGCCGTGGTGCACCATGGGCTAGCCGCGGTGCACCAGAATGAGCCGTGGTGCACCATGGGCTAGCCGCGGTGCACCAGAATGAGCCGTGGTGCACCATGGGCTAGCCGCGGTGCACCAGAATGAGCCGTGGTGCACCAGAATGAGCCGTGGTGCACCATGGGCTAGCCGCGGTGCACCAGAATGAGCCGTGGTGCACCCTGGGCTAGCCGCGGTGCACCAGAATGAGCCGTGGTGCACCGTGGGCTAGCCGCGGTGCACCAGAATGAGCCGCAGTACACCATTGGCTAGCCGCGGTGGGCAACAATGAGCCGTGGTGCACCATGGGCTAGCCGCGGTGCACCAGAATGAGTCGTGGTGCACCATGGGATAGCCGCGGTGCACCAGAATGAGCCGCAGCACCATGGGCTAGCCGGGTGCACCAGAATGAGCCGCAGTGCACCAGAATGAGCCGCGGTGCACCAGAATGAGCCGTGGTGCACCATGGGCTAGCTGCGGTGCACAATCGAGATGATGACATTTAAAATTTATGGGGGAGTTTTGTTGCAATGGTGCACCAGAATGAGCCGTGGTGCACCATGGGCTAGCTGCGGTTCACGAGAATGAGCCGTGGTGCACCGTGGGCTAGCCGCTGTGCACCAAAATGAGCCGAGGTTCACCAGAATGAGCCGTGGAGCACTATGGGCTAGTCACGGTGAACCAGAATGAGCAGGGGAGCACCAGAATGAGCCGTGGTTCACCCTGGGCTAGCCGCGGTGCACCAGAATGATTCGTGGTGCACCAGAATGAGCCGCTGTGCACCAGAATGAGCCGTGGTGCACCGCGGGCTAGCCACGGTGCACCAGAATGAGGCGTGGTGCACCATGGGCTAGCCGCGGTGCACCAGAATGAGCCGTGGTGCACCATGGGATAGCCGCGGTGCACCAGAATGAGCCGTGGTGCACCATGGGCTAGCCGAGGTGCACCAGAATGAGCCGTGGTGCACCATGGGCTAGCCGCGGTGCACCAGAATGAGTCGTGGTGCACCATTGGCTAGCCGCGGTGCACCAGAATGAGCCGTGGTGCACCAGAAAGAGCCGTGGTGCACCATGGGCTAGCCGTGGTGCACCAGAATGAGCCGTGGTGCACCATGGGCTAGCCGCGTTGCACCAGAATGAGCCGGGGTGCACCAGAATGAGCCGTGGTGCACCCGAATGAGCCGTGGTGCAACATTGGCTAGCCGCGGTGCACCAGAATGAGCCGTGGTGCACCATGGGCTAGCCGTGGTGCACCCGAATGAGCCGTGGTGCACCATGGGATAGCCGCGGTGCACCAGAATGAGCCGCGGTGCGGTGCACCAGAATGAGCCGTGGTGCACCAAATGAGCCGGTGCACCAGAATGAGCCGTGGTGCACCATGGGCTAGCCGCAATGCACCAAATGAGCCGGTGCACCCGAATGAGCCGTGGTGCACCATGGGCTAGCCGCGGTGCACCAGAATGAGCCGTGGTGCACCATGGGCTAGCCGTAGTGCACCAGAATGAGTCGTGGTGCACCAGGGGAGCCGCGTGGACCAGGGCGACCCGCGGTGCACCAGAATGAGCCGCGGTGCACCAGAATGAGCCGTGGTGCACCATGGGCTAGCTGCGGTGCACAATCGAGATGATGACATTTAAAATTTATGGGGGAGTTTTGTTGCAATAGTGTACCAGAATGAGCAATGGTGCACCAGAATGGGCTGCAGTGCACCAGCAGGGCTAGCCGTGGTGCACCATGGGCTAGCCGCAGTGCACTAGAATGAGTCGTGGTGCACCATGGGATAGCCGCGGTGCACCAGAATGAGCCGGGGTGCACCAGAATGAGCCGTGGTTCACCATGGGCTAGCCGCGGTGCACCAGAATGAGTCGTGGTGCACCATGAGTCGTGGTGCACCATGGGCATGAAACGCGGTGCACCAGAATGAGCCGCAGTGCACCAGAATGAGCCGTGGTGCACCATGGGCTAGCTGCGGTGCACAATCGAGATGATGACATTTAAAATTTATGGGGGAGTTTTGTTGCAATGGTGCACCAGATGAGCCGCGGTGCACCATGGGCTAGCCGCGGTGCACCAGATTGAGCCTTAGAGCTCCGTGGGCTAGCCGCTGTGCACCAAAATGAGCCGAGGTTCACCAGAATGAGCCGTGGTGCACTATGGGCTAGCCGCGGTGCACCAGAATGAGCCGTGGTGCACCGTGGGCTAGCCGCGGTGCACCAGAATGAGCAGGGGAGCACCAGAATGAGCCGTGGTTCACCCTGGGCTAGCCGCGGTGCACCAGAATGATTCGTGGTGCACCAGAATGAGCCGCTGTGCACCAGAATGAGCCGCAGTGCACCAGAATGAGCCGCGGTGCACCATGGGCTAGCCGCGGTGCACCAGAATGAGGCGTGGTGCACCATTGGCTAGCCGCGGTGCACCAGAATGAGCCGTGGTGCACCATGGGATAGCCGCGGTGCAAAAGAATGAGCCGTGGTGCACCATGGGCTAGCCGAGGTGCACCAGAATGAGCCGTGGTGCACCATGGGTTAGCCGCGGTGCACCAGAATGAACTGCGGTGCACCAGAATGAGCCGTGGTGCACCATGGGTTAGCCGCGGTGCACCGGAATGAGCCGCGATGCACCGCAATGAGCCGTGGTGCACCATGGGCTAACCGCGGTGCACCAGAATGAGCCGTGGTGCACCTTGGGCTAGCCGCAGTGCACTAGAATGAGTCGTGGTGCACCATGGGCTAGCCGCGGTGCACCAGAATGAGCCGTGGTGCACCATGGGCTAGCCGCGGTGCACCAGAATGAGCCGTGGTGCACCAGAATGAGCCATGGTGCACGATGGGCTAGCCGTGGTGCACCAGGGCAAGCCACGGTGCACCATGGGCTAGCCGCGGTGCACCAGAATGATTCGTGGTGCACCATGGGCAAGCCGCGGTGCACCAGAATGAGCCGCAGTGCACCAGAATGAGCCGTGGTGCACCATGGGCTAGCCGCGGTGCACCAGAATGAGGCGTGGTGGACCATTGGCTAGCCGCGGTGCACCAGAATGAGCCGTGGTGCACCATGGGATAGCCGCGGTGCAAAAGAATGAGCCGTGGTGCACCATGGGCTAGCCGAGGTGCACCAGAATGAGCCGTGGTGCACCATGGGTTAGCCGCGGTGCACCAGAATGAGCCTTGGTGCACCCGAATTAGCCTTCGTGCACCATGGGTTAGTCGCGGTGCACCGGAATGAGCCGCGATGCACCGCAATGAGCCGTGGTGCACCATGGGATAGCCGCGGTGCACCAGAATGAGCCGTGGTGCACCATGGGCTAGCCGCGGTGGACCATTGGCTAGCGACGGTGCACCAGAATGAGCCGTGGTGAACCATGGGATAGCTGCGGTGCACCAGAATGAGCCGATAGCCGCGGTGCACCAGAATGAGCCGTGGTGCACCATGGGCTAGCTGCGGTGCACAATCGAGATGATGACATTTAAAATTTATGGGGGAGTTTTGTTGCAATGGTGTACCAGAATGAGCAATGGTGCACCAGAATGAGCTGCAGTGCACCAGAATGAATCGTGGTGCACCATGGGCTAGCCGCGGTGCACCAGAATGTGCCGGGGTGCACCAAAATGAGCCGTGGTGCACCATGGGCTAGCCGCTGTGCACTAGAATGAGCCGGGGTGCACCAGAATGAGCCGCGGTGCACCAGAATGAGTCGTGGTGCACCATGGGCTAGCCGCGGTGCACCAAAATTAGCCTTGGTGCTCCGTGGGCTAGCCGCTGTGCACCAGAATGAGCCGTGGTTCACCATGGGCTAGCCGCGGTGCACCAGAATGAGTCGTGGAGCACCATGGGCTAGCCGCAGTGCACCAGACTGAGCCGTGGTGTACCATGGGCTAGCGGCGGTGCACCAGAATGAGCCGTGGTGCACCATGGGCTAGCCGCAGTGCACTAGAATGAGTCGTGGTGCACCATGGGCTAGCCGCGGTGCACCAGAATGAGCCGGGGAGCACCAGAATGAGCCGTGGTTCACCATGGGCTAGCCGCGGTGCACCAGAATGAGCCGTGGTGCACCATGGGCTAGCCGCGTTGCACCAGAATGTGCCGGGGTGCACCAAAATGAGCCGTGGTGCACCATGGGCTAGCCGTTGTGCACTAGAATGAGCCGGGGTGCACCAGAATGAGCCGCGGTGCACCAGAATGAGTCGTGGTGCACCATGGGCTAGCCGCGGTGCACCAAAATTAGCCTTGGTGCTCCGTGGGCTAGCCGTTGTGCACCAGAATGAGCCGTGGTTCACCAGAATTAGTCGTGGAGCACCATGGGCTAGCCGCAGTGCACCAGAATGAGCCGCAGTGCACCAGAATGAGCCGCAGTGCACCAGAATGAGCCGTGGTGCACCGTGGGCTAGCGGCGATGCACCAGAATGAGCCGTGGTGCACCGTGGGCTAGCCGCGGTGCTCCAGAATGAGCCGTGGTGCACCGTGGGCTAGCCGCCGTGCACCAGAATGAGCCGTGGTGCACCGTGGGCTTGCCGCCGTGCACCAGAATGAGCCGTGGTGCACCAGAATGAGCCGTGGTGCACCGTGGGCTAGCCGCCGTGCACCAGAATGAGCCGTGGTGCACCCTGGGCTAGCGACGGTGCACCAGAATGAGCCGTGGTGTACCGTGGGCTAGCGGCGATGCACCAGAATGAGCCGTGGTGCACCGTGGGCTAGCCGCGGTGCACCAGAATGAGCCGTGGTGCACCTTGGGCTAGCCGCAGTGCACTAGAATGAGTCGTGGTGCACCATGGGCTAGCCGCGGTGCACCAGAATGAGCCGTAGTGCACCAGAATGAGCCGCGGTGCACCAGAATGAGCCTCAGTGCACCAGAATGAGCCGCCGTGCACCAGAATGAGCAGTGGTGCACCATGGGCTAGCTGCGGTGCACAATCGAGATGATGACATTTAAAATTTATGGGGGAGTTTTGTTGCAATGGTGCACCAAAATGAGCTGCGATGCACCATGGGCTAGCCGCGGTGCACCAGATTGAGCCTTAGAGCTCCGTGGGCTAGCCGCTGAGCACCAAAATGAGCCGAGGTTCACCAGAATGAGCCGTGGTGCACTATGGGCTAGCCGCGGTGCACCAGAATGAGCCGTGGAGCACCGTAGGCTAGCCGCGGTGCACCAGAATGAGCAGGGGAGCACCAGAATGAGCCGTGGTTCACCCTAGGCTAGCCGCGGTGCACCAGAATGATTCGTGGTGCACCATGGGCAAGCCGCGGTGCACCAGAATGAGCCGCAGTGCACCAGATTGAGCCGTGGTGCACCATGGGCTAGCCGCGGTGCACCAGAATGAGGCGTGGTGGACCATTGGCTAGCCGCGGTGCACCAGAATGAGCCGTGGTGCACCATGGGATAGCCGCGGTGCAAAAGAATGAGTTATGGTGCACCATGGGCTAGCCGAGGTGCACCAGAATGAGCCGTGGTGCACCATGGGCTAGCCGCGGTGCACCAGAATGAGCCGTGGTGCACCATGGGCTAGCCGCGGTGCACCAGAATGAGCCGTAGTGCACCAGAATGAGCCGCGGTGCACCAGAATGAGCCTCATGATGCACCATGGGCTAGCTGCGGTGCACAATCG
>JAVKPL010009684.1:0-39183 GCA_032173675.1 Gastrolobium villosum
GGGTTACTGGTTCAACCAGTGGGTCACTGGTTCAACCAGTGGGTCACTGGTTCAACCGCATAACCCGGTTATTATATATAATTTTATAATTTATATTAAAAAATTATAAACATACTCAAATATCTATAAAAAAATATTAAAATTTCAAATATTTTAATATAAAAAATAATAAATCACATATTATTATCCAATAAAGGATCAAATAAAAATATAATGATCGTGACACATAGGTTTAGGTTTTGACATCTCTAACTATAAATCAAATCAAATTTTGTTGCATAGTGCATAATTGAGATAATACTAGTATTGTAAATACATAAATTAAGTAAGTCAATAAGTGAAAAAAAATTCAAATATGTCCATTATGATTTTTTTTTTTGAAAAAAATATTTGGATTTTTTTTGTGACTGGGCCGAATCACCGGATCACCGGTTTTCATAAAAACCGATCGGGTCGGACAGGGTCACACCGGTTCTGATGCATAGCCGGTCCGTTGTTTCATCCAAACTGATTATATGATCGGTTTACCGATTCCCAGATCGACCTGGCCGGTTCGGTCCGGGTTTAATAACACTGATTTGAATTTTGATTTATGTTGTTTTCGGATAAAAATGTGTGAGGTTTTTTAGTCATTAGAACTTGACACGCCAGCAACAACAAAGAACAACTTCAGAGTTGTAGGGCTGGCAAAATGGGCTGAGCCTGCCGGGCTGGCCCGCCCCGCCCGCCAAACAGGGCGGGCTGGGTTGAGTTTTTCAACCCACCAGCCCGCCAAACCCGCCCCGCCAAATCCGCCAGCCCGCTGGGCTCGGCCCGCCAAGCCTTTTTTTTTTAGGTTACCCAATTGTTATGTAGCTCCGTGCCTTAGATTTCTCTGCATGCAAGTGGCTTTTCGAATTGTTGTAGACTGTTCATATAACTCTTTTATTCTATTTTACCTTGATATGATTTTATTTTTTATTATTATTTTTGGATTGAAAGATACATATTTATATGTAGATTATTAAACACTAATCTTCTTGGTTTCATAACCACATTAAGATTTTATGCAAATTTTTTAATGCAAATTTTTTTATGTGTTTTTATGCAGAATTTAATTTTTTATATTTTATTTTTATATTTATTTTTTTATTTTAAGCGGGCTGGCCCGTAGCCCGCCAACCCATTCATAAAACGGGCCGGGTTGCTCAATTCAACCCATTTTGTCAAAACGGGCCGGGGCGGGCCAGCCCATTTTGGGCGGGCCAGTGGCCGGCCGGGGCGGGCTGGCCCGTATTGCCAGCCCTACTCAGTTGATCACTCCACATTCAGAAAAAGAAAGACATAGACATTATATGAGAAAAAACGCATATTCTGACATTTATTAACCATCTCACAATTCCTAACAATAACAATAAATTCAACAATCAAATGCTACAGCAACACATCTGAGAAGAAAAAATAAAAACATTGAGATTAGGCAGGCAGAGATTTATTTGTTCATACGATGATCACGTAATTTGTAGTGATTTTTAGAATAAATTTCAGCCCAAACTTTATTGAAATCTGAACGACACTGACTCCACTCCTCCTGTTTCTGCTTCAGTCGAGTCAATATTACAGGGAGCGCATGAGTTGGGTTTTTACGCAATATGTCTATAACTTGAAGACCATGGTCACCATATAGACGTTCAATGCACCTTAAATTTTGAACAGTAAAGTGATCTTCAATACGGTTTAGATTCTCCATATTGATCTTATTTTCATTCATGTTATTATATAATTCCTCCGCACGTTTAGCTGCAGAACGCACATACTCTAATAACATGTCCAACTCAAATCTATCATCTTCACATCTGAACAAGTTCTCTTTGTCTTTGTCCTTGTCCTCCAACTTTGTCTTTGATGATCTTGGTAAATGACCATCAGTAGACAATGAATTTTTACTCATGACAACAGCAAGGAACCCATCAATATTTTCACAATGATCCAGGAAATCATTGAATTCCTCCATAAGATCATATTGCTTTCCAATTAAATCGGTTACCAAATTTTGCAATTCATCCCTTTCTATTTCTACACTGCTGAAATTATGAAGGTACTTCAAGAAAGCTTGGTAGTCATCAGGACTACTGTTCAACTTCTCCTTAACTTTCTCACAGAAACTGAATGCTTGACTATACATGTTCTTTAAGGTATCCTTGTCTTCATTAGAAGAAAAGTCTGAAGCCAACCCAAAACCTTGAGCCTTCTTGACAGATTTCTTTTTCTTTCGAGCATATGGAGCATGTTGTGTAGAAGGTGGTGCGTAAGAATCTGGTAAGAATCTAGTGAACTCCTCAAGCAAATCTCGATGATCCTTAAACAGGGTAGCAACCTCACTATAAACTTCACTGATGTCCTTATGCTCTTTGTTGTACATATTCAAAATGTCCAAGAACGATTTGTAAACATGCTCATCACTTTGGAATTGTTTCTTTACATTTTTCATAAAACTAATAGCTTCTTCAGATTCAACCGTTTTCTTTGGAGGAGCCTCATCCTCGTCAAGGGTTATCTCATATCCCTTTGGCACGAAACTGTTAAATGCAAAAATTAAATTATTGTGCCCTTTGAATAGCTCCTTCACCTTTGCTATGACATCAGCCCTGTCAATCCTTTGAGCGTTGAAATCTTTCATGAGCTTAAGGAACATGTAATATTTTTCTCTTTTGTCAGGAAAAGTGTCTTTCACTTCCTTCAAATAGGAATAGGCATCATCGGTAGTCACTGTCTGGGAAGTAGTTGCTCCCCCACCAACACTGCCACGTGAGGAACTACAGGGGCGTTTGAATTGAGAGCCAGAGCCAGCATTAATGTCATCATCCCTTACTCTCTTCATCTTTTATCGGTTCTCTAAGGGACAAGAGGAAAAAAGAAGAAGGTTTTAATCGGACAGAACAACAAGTAAGGTAAACAAGAAAAACAAGAAATAGATTTATTCTTTCTCAAAGACCAATTCAACCAATTCAAAAAAAAAAAAAAAAACAAGAAAAATCACAAAACAAGAAAAACAACAAGTAAGGGTTTGATCAGTTGCGTTGTTACGTTAGAACGAGGAATTGAATTGAGACAGAAAGAGTGTGAAAAGCGGAGGCGATGGGAACCAATCACAAAAAATAGGTTTCTTCTTTCTCTGTCTCTATAATTCATGTCCAACAATGCCCATATACAAGAACATGATACATGATTTTCACATAAGAGCGTACCTTTCTCTACTAGTGTGGAAGAACTTTGATGATGGAAGATTGTTTCTCAGAGTCTTTAGCTTTCCTTGTATCGTCTATGACAGGAATCTGATACAACTTTTATAGGCAGACCACGAAGGAGAGAAATTCTGAGAGATAATCATAATCAGAGACTCACCATTTTTCTCTTTATATAACTGAACCATGTCATCAGTTACGGAGTCTCAAATAACTCCCTGTAACTTCCCATTAATGCGAAACATCAAAACATCAATTACCATTAATGCGAAACGTCAATTACCATTAGTGCAAAACGTTACCATAATGCAAAACGTCAAAACGTCAATTACCATTAATGTGAAACGTTACCATAATGCAAAACGTCAATTACCATTAATGCGAAACGTCAATTACCATAAAGCCTCTTTTATTATTAATTAAACAAATTGACACACATTACACATGAGACACAAATAGTTTTACATTCTCCCACTTGGCTCATGTCATAAGGACTGATAGTAATATGCTTAAATTAGCTTCTGTATCTAATTATGTTGCGCTTTATTTCATTGTATATTTAATACACCGGGTGCACACGGATGTTACACATTCCATTATCTTTCCCGAGTCCAACACATTCACGGAGGTATAAGAAATTTGTGAATCAATGTTCAAAGTAGATCTCACGAATCAACGACCCTAACAAGTTGGTAAAAAAGTGAGACAAAATAAGATCATCATCTTCAAGATTTTATACACTTTGAGACGATACAGAGTAAATGTCAAATAAAAAATTATTTCACTACGGATGTTTCTTTATAGATATAAAAACATACCCGATGAAAACAACAATATCGATTATCCTAATGCTTTCATGAAATTTAGGCTTTTTTCAATTACAGAATATATTAATAGGAAGAAAAGAATAAATGCACATATGGGAGGGATAAAAAGTTGTCTATTATACATAGTCCCAACCAGAGCTTTGTTTCTTTTTTATTCTTTTAAGTTGAAAAATTAAATTATTTTTAGAATCTTCCTTCAGTTTCTAGCTCATGATGCAGATCTAGCTTCCTTAGGACTTTTCCCCTTTCTTTTGTTTGAATATGAAGCAAACTTAAAAAAAATGGGTCAGTTTTCCAACAACAAAAATGGGTCAACCGGATTTCGTTTAACCCACCGAGTCATTGAGACTTGGTCAGGTCTATCAGTCTAAACCGAGTCAAATGCATGACCGATCCAAATAGCTACTTAAATTGATGCCTTCACCGAGACTCGGGTTGATTCGAGTTTTAAAACACTAGTTAGGACTTTAGATATCTGTCGGTATTTAAGAAAAAATTCAGAATTGATATTCTTTTGTATAAATTGCATTTATGCATTGTTTGTCAGGATTTTTATAAGAACATCAAACTGAACATCATATAGTTAAATTTTTTAACTTTTTAAATAAGCTCCTTGATTTGCTGAAAGAAATAAAATTTTCATAATAACGATACACTTAATTCTTTTTTTCCATATAATTAAATCATATGACTTATCAGTAATATAAAACTCTCAAATAAAAAATAACATAAAATTCTGATAAAAGTCTTATAACAAATATCGTTCTAGTAAAAAAAAAAAAAAAACAAATATACACTTCACACGAAATTTCAATATGAAATGAAAGTTTAATGAGGAAACTTCTTAATAAAATTAATGTGTTGTTTCCTAGCATACGAAACCGAGTACTATGATGATACGTGGCAATTCCCACGTAACGACAATTTGAATCAATGTTATTAAAATCGACCCGGTCATTTATCCGGTCAAGGTATTGGGTTACTGGTTCAACCAGTGGGTCACTGGTTCAACCGCATAACCCGGTTATTATATACAATTTTATAATTTATATTAAAAAATTATAAACATACTCAAATATCTATAAAAAAATATTAAAATTTCAAATATTTTAATATAAAAAATAATAAATCACATATTATTATCCAATAAAGGATCAAATAAAAATATAATGATCGTGATACATAGGTTTAGGTTTAGAAAATGACATCTCTAACTATAAATCAAATCAAATTTTTTTGCATAGTGCATAATTGAGATAATATTAGTATTGTAAATACATAAATTAAGTAAGTCAATAAGTGAAAAAAAATTCAAATATGTCCATTATGATTTTTTTTTTTTGAAAAAAATATTTGGATTTTTTTTTGTGACTGGGCCGAATCACCGGATCACCGGTTTTCATAAAAACCGATCGGGTCGGACCGGGTCACACCGGTTCTGATGCATAGCCGGTCCGTTGTTTCAACCAAACTGATTATATGATCGGTTTACCGATTCCCAGATCGACCTGGCCGGGTCGGTCCGGGTTTAATAACACTGATTTGAATTTTGATTTATGTTGTTTTCGGATAAAAATGTGTTAGGTTTTTTAGTCATTAGAACTTGACACGCCAGCAACAACAAAGAACAACTTCAAAGTTTATCGTTCGCAAACAACACAATCACTTTTTGTTGTCACTGTTTCGTTATCCTCAACTTCCTTCTTATTCATCGTCTCTATCACTCCTCAATCACCATACAAGCTTTCCCTTTTCTCCTTTCTAAGCGTGTTTCCTATTCTCCTTTCTCTCTTTTCCAATTACTGTTATTTCTTATTTTTATAATTTCTATTTGTCTACTTTTATTGTTGCCTTCAATCTGGGGAAAAAAGAAGAAGGAAAAAACGAAAGGGGATTGTGAGTTTTTTTCATCTCTGCTCAAGTTTCTTTCACACGTGTGTGCGTGTATAATTAATTTATGATCTGTGTTTTTATGGAGATTGATTGGAATAATTCGTTGAAGGGGTTGATGTTAAATCCATTTTATTGCTTTGCCGAATTTTCAGCCACTCCTATCTATAACCAATTCTGGGTCCTATAGCACTTTTTGTCTTTTTTCTTATTATTAATTTTAGTGATTCTATTGCAATATCTGCTCAGTTTGTATCAGCTTGCCAGTGGATATTTATCTAAAGCACTTGAACAAGGAGATTATTTATTAGGAAAGCTATCTGCTTGAGATAATAAAAATTTATAACAAATTTTTTGTATATTTATACAACCGATTAATGGGAAAAGAATATCCAATCTTGATTCATTTGCATCCTAATACAAGCTAAAATTAGATGTAAGAATTACACGGGTGCAAGTTAACTCTTCTTTGTCCATATATATTTGATGCGCATCTGTTGAGATTGGCAAAGTAATGAAATAAAATAAGAAGCCTGTAAAATATATTCTTTCACTTTTTTTCTTTTTGGTAGATAACCTCAAAGTATCCTCACACAACCTCCTCCAACCACCTTGTCATTGGAGTACGGCTTCTAAGGCTAGCTCTGAATTGGAACAGAGAGCACATTGGATCACTGTCACCTCACCATAAGAACTCAGAGATTCAAACCTGATCCCCCTGACATCTAGTAACAAGAAATCTCAGTAAGACAAGGGGGGCTCACTTACATGTGTAATATAAGTTCCCAATATAAGGCCAAAACTATATGCAACAATTAATCATGAATTTCTTTGGCCAAGGTTAGGAATACGTCTATGCCTACATGAGTACATGGATGACTCAAAGCACCTCACCCACTGCTTCACCATCTTGTATGTACTGGCATAAATGGGCTTACCTGTCTAGGTGGACACCACATGCATCTCATAAAAGCTCATTGCATATAAATAGCTCAACAGCATTTCCAAAACAATAAAGCATGTAACACAGCATGCATAAACCCATCCCCATGGGACAAGGTGGAACAACAAAATGGCTAAACCGCCAGAAAGCTTACCTTGCAAGCTAGCTATCCAAGCCAAGAGTCCAACCACTCTCAAGTCCAAAAACAGCAGTATCACAATCTGATATGGACCAATAACACATTAATATTCATGCATCACAAGCATTCAACTTAAAGACTACGCCTTTCCTTTACGTTTTACGTCTTAAGGCTTACAACAAAGCCATAAGCCCTTTATAATTTGATTCTGTCTTTGTTCATTAATTACAGAAGTTCATCTTCATTAATCTTGGGTCAACACACACCCAATAGCTTACTGTTCACACAGTTGTGAAAAGACTGCGGATATCATATAACTCTTTTATGTCATATTATTACCTTGATATGATTATTATTTTTTATTATTATTTTTGGATATGAAAGATACATATTTATATCTGTAGAATATCCGGATAAACACTAATGCAGTTTCTGCATTTCATAACCAAAGATCCATTAAGACTTTTAACACATGTACACGTTAAAGATTTTTTAATCCATGGTTCATATACATTATACCCTCCTGTTTACTCATTAAACATTATAGACATCAATTTAATGTTTAAGATCAAAGGTGAGGGAACTTACCAAAGCTCAAAACAGAGCAAGGTGTGCTCTATGGAGCTCTCCCAAGGTTTATTTTTCTTGGCACCAAAGGAGGCTTCTTGGAACCTCTAATGGCATGAACAATAGTTCATAACCATGGAGACAACACCACAGCCCTCAAACACTCCCTCAATAGCAACACCCTCAGAACACAAGACCACAACCTCCTTACAATGCACTCACTCAAGTGTTTCCATGGTGAAAGAGGAAGGATTAAGGCTAAAGGTGACAACTTGGTGGTTTCTCCCAAGCAAAATGGCCAAGGAAGAAGGAAGGCAAAGCTGCAGCCTCTCACTCACGTTCAATATGGCATGCCTAGGGTTTTGTGCCCTTAGTGTGCCTATTTATAGGCACATGGCCACTAATCGCGCAGTATTAGCCTTAATCGCAAAGTAAAAGATCTTGATCCCAAACTTCGGATTCTAGACCTACGCATTTTTCTAAGATTTTTCATATTTTTATTTTATTTTTCGGAGCACCTTTCCGGTACGCGCTTTTCCATAGCCAGTATCAGTTCTGGCATCAGATTACGTCATTTTGACTTGAAACTTGTTTTACATGTCCTACATAATATTCTAGTAATTATCATGCATTCGTTATAATTTTCCGGGATACTTATCCGGTGCGCATTTATACCGAGTAGCAGAACCGGTATCTGCGCTTTTCTTCCGAAAAGCGACTTTCAGCATTTTTACTCACTCAATATAATTATTTGAGCCCAATAATAATTATTAAGGTCAATTATGGAATCATTTTCTAATTATCATAATTAATTCACTAATTACCTTAATTAGCGGTGCGGGTTCTTACATGGAGCATGTTGTGTAGAAGGTGGTGCGTAAGAATCTGGTAAGAATCTAGTGAACTCCTCAAGCAAATCTCGATGATCCTTAAACAGGGTAGCAACCTCACTATAAACTTCACTGATGTCCTTATGCTCTTTGTTGTACATATTCAAAATGTCCAAGAACGATTTGTAAACATGCTCATCACTTTGGAATTGTTTCTTTATATTTTTCATAAAACTAATAGCTTCTTCAGATTCAACCATTTTCTTTGGAGGAGCCTCATCCTCGTCAAGGGTTATCTCATATCCCTTTGGCACGAAACTGTTAAATCCAAAAATCAAATTATTGTGCCCTTTGAATAGCTCCTTCACCTTTGCTATGACATCAGCCCTGTCAATCCTTTGAGCGTTGAAATCTTTCATGAGCTTAAAGAACATGTAATATTTTTCTCTTTTGTCAGGAAAAGTGTCTTTCACTTCCTTCAAATAGGAATAGGCATCATTGGTAGTCACTGTCTGGGAAGTAGTTGCTCCCCCACCAACACTGCCACGTGAGGAACTACAGGGGCGTTTGAATTGAGAGCCAGAGCCAGCATTAATGTCATCATCCCTTACTCTCTTCATCTTTTATCGGTTCTCTAAGGGACAAGAGGAAAAAAGAAGAAGGTTTTAATCGGACAGAACAACAAGTAAGGTAAACAAGAAAAACAAGAAATAGATTTATTCTTTCTCAAAGACCAATTCAACCAATTCAAAAAAAAAAAAAACAAGAAAAATCACAAAACAAGAAAAACAACAAGGAAGGGTTTGATCAGTTGCGTTGTTACGTTAGAACGAGGAATTGAATTGAGACAGAAAGAGTGTGAAAAGCGGAGGCGATGGGAACCAATCACAAAAAATAGGTTTCTTCTTTCTCTGTCTCTATAATTCATGTTCAACAATGCCCATATACAAGAACATGATACATGATTTTCACATAAGAGCGTACCTTTCTCTACTAGTGTGGAAGAACTTTGATGATGGAAGATTGTTTCTCAGAGTCTTTAGCTTTCCTTGTATCGTCTATGACAGGAATCTGATACAACTTTTATAGGCAGACCACGAAGGAGAGAAATTCTGAGATATAATCATAATCAGAGACTCACCATTTTTCTCTTTATATAACTGAACCATGTCATCAGTTACGGAGTCTCAAATAACTCCCTGTAACTTCCCAAAAATGCGAAACGTCAAAACATCAATTACCATTAATGCGAAACGTCAATTACCATTAGTGCAAAACGTTACCATAATGCAAAACGTCAAAACGTCAATTACCATTAATGTGAAACGTTACCATAATGCAAAACGTCAATTACCATTAATGCGAAACGTCAATTACCATAAAGCCTCTTTTATTATTAATTAAACAAATTGACACACATTACACATGAGACACAAATAGTTTTACATTCTCCCACTTGGCTCATGTCATAAGGACTGATAGTAATATGCTTAAATTAGCTTCTGTATCTAATTATGTTGCGCTTTATTTCATTGTATATTTAATACACCGGGTGCACACGGATGTTACACATTCCATTATCTTTCCCGAGTCCAACACATTCACGGAGGTATAAGAAATTTGTGAATCAATGTTCAAAGTAGATCTCACGAATCAACGACCCTAACAAGTTGGTAAAAAAGTGAGACAAAATAAGATCATCATCATCAAGATTTTATACACTTTGAGACGATACAGAGTAAATGTCAAATAAAAAATTATTTCACTATGGATGTTTCTTTATAGATATAAAAACATACCCTATGAAAACAACAATATCGATTATCCTAATGCTTTCATGAAATTTAGGCTTTTTTCAACTACAGAATATATTAATAGGAAGAAAAGAATAAATGCACATATGGGAGGGATAAAAAGTTGTCTATTATACATAGTCCCAACCAGAGCTTTGTTTCTTTTTTATTCTTTTAAGTTGAAAAATTAAATTATTTTTAGAATCTTCCTTCAGTTTCTAGCTCATGATGCAGATCTAGCTTCCTTAAGACTTTTCCCCTTTCTTTTGTTTGAATATGAAGCAAACTTAAAAAAAATGGGTCAGTTTTCCAACAACAAAAATGGGTCAACCGGATTTCGTTTAACCCACCGAGTCATTGAGACTTGGTCGGGTCTATCAGTCTAAATCGAGTCAAATGCATGACCGATCCAAATAGCTACTTAAATTGATGCCTTCACCGAGACTCGGGTTGATTCGAGTTTTAAAACACTAGTTAGGACTTTAGATATCTGTCGGTATTTAAGAAAAAATTCAGAATTGATATTCTTTTGTATAAATTGCATTTATGCATTGTTTGTCAGGATTTTTATAAGAACATCAAACTGAACATCATATAGTTAAATTTTTTAACTTTTTAAATAAGCTCCTTGATTTGCTGAAAGAAATAAAATTTTCATAATAACGATACACTTAATTCTTTTTTTCCATATAATTAAATCATATGACTTATCAGTAATATAAAACTCTCAAATAAAAAATAACATAAAATTATGATAAAAGTCTTATAACAAATATAGTTCTAGTAAAAAAAAAAAAAAACAAATATACACTTCACACGAAATATCAATATGAAATGAAAGTTTAATGAGGAAACTTCTTAATAAAATTAATGTGTTGTTTCCTAGCATACGAAACCGAGTACTATGATGATACGTGGCAATTCCCACGTAACGACAATTTGAATCAATGTTATTAAAATCGACCCGGTCATTTATCCGGTCAAGGTATTGGGTTACTGGTTCAACCAGTGGGTCACTGGTTCAACCGCATAACCCGGTTATTATATACAATTTTATAATTTATATTAAAAAATTATAAACATACTCAAATATCTATAAAGAAATATTAAAATTTCAAATATTTTAATATAAAAAATAATAAATCACATATTATTATCCAATAAAGGATCAAATAAAAATATAATGATCGTGATATAGGGCTTTAGGTTTAGAAAATGACATCTCTAACTATAAATCAAATCAAATTTTTTTGCATAGTGCATAATTGAGATAATATTAGTATTGTAAATACATAAATTAAATAAGTCAATAAGTGAAAAAAATTCAAATATGTCCATTATGATTTTTTTTTTGAAAAAAATTATTTGGAATTTTTTTTTTGTGACTGGGCCGAATCACCGGATCACAGTTTTCATAAAAACTGATCGGGTCGGACCGAGTCATACCGGTTCTGATGCATAGCCGGTCCCGTTGTTTCAACCAAACTGATTATATGATCGGTTTACCGATTCCCAGATCGACCTGATCGGGTCGGTCCGGGTTTAATAACACTGATTTGAATTGACAATCATAGCCATTGATTTATGTTGTTTTCGGATAAAAAATGTGTCAGGTTTTTTAGTCATTAGAACTTGACACGCCAGCAACAACAAAGAACAACTTCAAAGTTTATCGTTCGCAAACAACACAATCACTTTTTGTTGTCACTGTTTCGTTATCCTCAACTTCCTTCTTATTCATCGTCTCTATCACTCCTCAATCACCTTACAAGCTTTCCCTTTTCTCCTTTCTAAGCGTGTTTCCTATTCTCCTTTCTCTCTTTTCCAATTACTGTTATTTTTTATTTTTATAATTTCTATTTGTCTACTTTTATTGTTGCCTTCAATCTGGGGAAAAAAGAAGAAGGAAAAAACGAAAGGGGATTGTGAGTTTTTTTCATCTCTGCTCAAGTTTCTTTCACACGTGTGTGCGTGTATAATTAATTTATGATCTGTGTTTTTATGGAGATTGATTGGAATAATTCGTTGAAGGGGTTGATGTTAAATCCATTTTATTGCTTTGCCGAATTTTCAGCCACTCCTATCTATAACCAATTCTGGGTCCTATAGCACTTTTTTTCTTTTTTCTTTTTTCTTATTATTAATTTTAGTGATTCTATTGCAATATCCGCTCAGTTTGTATTAGCTTGCCAGTGGATATTTATCTAAAGCACTTGAACAAGGAGATTATTTATTAGGAAAGCTATCTGCTTGAGATAATAAAAATTTATAACAAATTTTTTGTATATGTATACAACCGATTAATGGGAAAAGAATATCCAATCTTGATTCATTTGCATCCTAATACAAGCTAAAATTAGATGTAAGAATTACACAGGTGCAAGTTAACTCCTCTTTGTGCATATATATTTGATGCGCATCTGTTGAGATTGGCAAAGTAATGAAATAAAATAAGAAGCCTGTAAAATATATTCTTTCACTTTTTTCTTTTTGGTAGATAACCTCAAAGTATCCTCACACAACCTCCTCCAACCACCTTGTCATTGGAGTACGGCTTCTAAGGCTAGCTCCTAATTGGAACAGAGAGTACATTGGATCACTGTCACCTCACCGGAGGAAGAATGAGACTAACCCCCCTAAGAGAGGGGAGGCGGTTTCCCTTTGGCCCCTAAAGAATTCCATGAATTTGCTTTGGCCAAGGTTTGAACACCTGATCAAAGCAAACCCTGGGGCACTCAGTAGTAGGGTTGGCAATAGGGTTGGCAAAATGGGCTGAGCCCGCCCCGCCCCGCCAAACAGGGCGGGCTGGGTTGAGTTTTTCAACCCACCAGCCCGCCAAACCCGCCCCGCCAAATCCGCCAGCCCGCTGGGCTCGGCCCGCCACTGGGCGGGCTAGCCCGCCAAGCCTTTTTTTTTAGGTTACCCAATTGTTATGTAGCTCCGTGCCTTAGATTTCTCTGCATGCAAGTGGCTTTTTCGAATTGTTGTAGACTGCTCATATAACTCTTTTATTCTATTTTACCTTGATATGATTTTATTTTTTATTATTATTTTTGGATTGAAAGATACATATTTATATGTAGATTATTAAACACTAATCTTCTTGGTTTCATAACCACATTAAGATTTTATACAAATTTTTTAATGCAGATTTTTTTTATGTGTTTTTATGCAGATTTTAATTTTTTATATTTTATTTTTATATTTATTTTTTTATTTTAAGCGGGCTGGCCCGTAGCTCGCCAACCCACTCATAAAACGGGCCGGGTTGCTCAATTCAACCCATTTTGTCAAAATGGGCCGGGGCGGGCCAGTGGCGGGCCCGGGCGGGCTGGCCCGTATTGCATTGTTTGTCAGGATTTTTATAAGAACATCAAACTGTTAAATTTTTTAACTTTTTAAATAAGCTCCTTGATTTGCTGAAAGAAATAAAATTTTCATAATAACGATACACTTAATTCTTTTTTTCCATATAATTAAGACTTATCAGTAATATAAAACTCTCAAATAAAAAATAACATAAAATTCTGATAAAAGTCTTATAACAAATATCGTTCTAGTAAAAAGAAAAAACAAATATACACTTCACACGAAATTTCAATATGAAATGAAAGTTTAATGAGGAAACTTCTTAATAAAATTAATGTGTTGTTTCCCAGCATACGAAACCGAGTACTATGATGATACGTGGCAATTCCCACGTAACGATAATTTGAATCAATGTTATTAAAACCGACCCGGTCATTTATCCGGTCAAGGTATTGGTGTTACTGGTTCAACCAGTGGGTCACTGGTTCAACCAGTGGGTCACTGGTTCAACCGCATAACCCGGTTATTATATATAACTAGTGAATTACCCGTGCGATGCCCGGGGAAAAAAGAACAAAATCGTTGTCGCCGTCGATGGTGTGTCGTCTTACTGTTAAATCCACACGTTGATCTTGATATGAAACTCTTAATAATAATATCATAATAAAAAATAATTGTATCATGGGGAATTTCAAATGACATCCCTAAAATTGAAATGATATCAAAATATTAAAAAATAAATATTAAGGCCTTGGTACACTGTCAAAGTTCAACACATGATAATATGCCACAGAATAAGGAAAATGCCAATAGCTCCTCGTTACAAAAAAAATCTACCGTTTTTATTGGCATTTATTAATTTGTTTAAAAATTTAAAGGTCCAACACACTAATTCAAAATTCAGGAGAGCATTAAAAATAACTTCACACGAAACGTCAAGCAATTACTAATAATGAAATTCATTGTTATCAATTTGTATCATGGGGAATTTCAAATGACATCCCTAAAATTGAAATGATATCAAAATATTAAAAAATAAATATTAAGGCCTTGGTACACTGTCAAAGTTCAACACATGATAATAGGCCACAGAATAAGGAAAATGTCAATAGCTCCTCGTTACAAAAAATCGACCAATCTACCGTTTTTATTGGCATTTATTAATTTGTTTACAAATTTAAAAGTCCATCACACTAATTCGAAATTCAGGGGAACATTAAAAATAACTTCAAACGAAACGTCAAGCAATTACTAATAATGAAATTAATTGTTATAAATTGGTATAACGGGGAATTTTAAATGACATCCCTAAACTGAAACACGTTGTACTAAAGAAATTCACACATTTGGCAAAAAGAAAAAGTAAAGCTGATAACAAAATATTAAAAGGAATTTTTTTTGCAAACTTTGGTAAAAATGAAGAAGCGAAGTTGATATCAAAATATTAAAAAATAAATATTAAGGCCTTGGTACACTGTCAAAGTTCAACACATGATAATATGCCACAGAATAAGGAAAATGCCAATAGCTCCTCGTTACAAAAAAAATCTACCGTTTTTATTGGCATTTATTAATTTGTTTAAAAAATTAAAGGTCCAACACACTAATTCAAAATTCAGGGGAGCATTAAAAATAACTTCACACGAAACGTCAAGCAATTACTAATAATGAAATTAATTGTTATCAATTTGTATCATGGGGAATTTCAAATGACATCCCTAAAATTGAAATGATATCAAAATATTAAAAAATAAATATTAAGGCCTTGGTACACTGTCAAAGTTCAACACATGATAATATGCCACAGAATAAGGAAAATGCCAATAGCTCCTCGTTACAAAAAAAAATCTACCGTTTTTATTGGCATTTATTAATTTGTTTAAAAATTTAAAGGTCCAACACACTAATTCAAAATTCAGGGGAGCATTAAAAATAACTTCACACGAAACGTCAAGCAATTACTAATAATGAAATTCATTGTTATCAATTTGTATCATGGGGAATTTCAAATGACATCCCTAAAATTGAAATGATATAAAAATATTAAAAAATAAATATTAAGGCCTTGGTACACTGTCAAAGTTCAACACATGATAATATGCCACAGAATAAGGAAAATGCCAATAGCTCCTCGTTACAAAAAAAATCTACCGTTTTTATTGGCATTTATTAATTTGTTTAAAAATTTAAAGGTCCAACACACTAATTCAAAATTCAGGAGAGCATTAAAAATAACTTCACACGAAACGTCAAGCAATTACTAATAATGAAATTCATTGTTATCAATTTGTATCATGGGGAATTTCAAATGACATCCCTAAAATTGAAATGATATCAAAATATTAAAAAATAAATATTAAGGCCTTGGTACACTGTCAAAGTTCAACACATGATAATAGGCCACAGAATAAGGAAAATGTCAATAGCTCCTCGTTACAAAAAATCGACCAATCTACCGTTTTTATTGGCATTTATTAATTTGTTTACAAATTTAAAAGTCCATCACACTAATTCGAAATTCAGGGGAGCATTAAAAATAACTTCAAACGAAACGTCAAGCAATTACTAATAATGAAATTAATTGTTATAAATTGGTATAACGGGGAATTTTAAATGACATCCCTAAACTGAAACTGAAAATGGCTTACTTCGGAGTATATTCATCCCAATGTTTTTGACAGTTCTTACAATACCATTTCTCAAAATCTTCACACACTGAATATGGACATTTCTTACAGGACCTGTACCACCAGTTGTATTTACTTTCGATGGATCTTACAGTTCCATAAGTAATGCAAGTAGTAGCATCCATGCAATTCTTAATATCAGTAAGAAATTTCCTCTCTGTATCCTTCAGAAAATCATTTTCATAAGAATATGAAGATGGGCTGGACAACTGAGTCAACATCTGACTACTTTCGATCAGATCACCGGAAAGCCTGGAATATAAAAATATATAAAAGAATGAGTGAATAGAGCAAAAGCAATGTCTCATAATTTGTCACGACAGCCCACCTTTTTTTGAACTCTACGATCTATTGGAATCAAAAAGAATTTTCGTCGTATACTTTGTATTAGCTATTCCAATCTTTCCTGAAAAAAATGCTACGTAAATAAAAGAAAAAGTAAAACAGCAAAACAAAAAAATAAAAAATGAGAATTTTAATCACAAAAAAAAGTACCCCTAAAACCCTTTATCCTTGCAAGCTGAAGTATTATAACATTTTGAGCAATCTGATTCTTTGCTAAGAAAGTTTGGACCTCGTCTACGTATGACTCCCACAAAGTGCATTCAAGTTTCTGACCCCTATCATGATATATAAACAAAAGACTCATAAGAAATGATGTAAAATCCCATTCTCTTTAAATTCAAAAACACATAAGAAATTACATTACAATACTATCAGAAATATAGATAACATAAATACCTCAGGTTGTCAAGCTCCACGACAACCATTTTTGTATTCCTACCAGAGATGACATGCTCACGTACTTCCCCAATTCCAGACAGCAAACCAATGACGTCTACACAACAATTAACATGGGTTTCAGCCTTACGTCCAATATACAAAATCTTAATTGAAAGCGAATAACACAATACACCAATCCCATCACCTATTAAATAAGGAGAGTCAGAGGATTCTTTCTCAATAACGTCAAATTCAGCAAAATCAAAACCACGCTCAGGAATCGTAGCATCAACAATGGATTTCACGTCCGTCCTCAAGTTGAAAGACAGACGATATTCATGCCGTGTTGGCCTGAAATTACCCGTATTCAACCCAACTCCAAAATTTTTTATAAAATAAGCATCACCCTCACGAATTTTCTTCCGAACCTGCAAAGTACCCTTGGCCGTAGCATGGATCCTTCCACCCTATAAAATGAAAACACGCAACAAAGCAAAAATAAAAATAAAAATGACAATGAGCTACCGAAAAGATAAAAACATTAAAAAAAAAGAAAAAATACATTACCCGTTCGTCGACCAAAACCATATCCACATTGTCATCAAAATCTTTTCGATTAAAACTGGGAACCTTCCAACACCTAACTACACGCACTTTAATCCTCCACTCTTCTTTCGTCGGATTAAGATCCTTTACAAAGTCGTATTTTGAGGACATTATGTTGAACGATAAAATCAAAGGAGGAGTAGAGAAATGGACCAAAGAAGATACAAAATGCTCGATGCAGACCAAAAGGCAAAAGCAACACCAAATATCGTTTTTATACATGCAATGAATCTTACTGGTTAAGTAATTTTCTAAAGCAGAAAAAGTAATTTTCTATGATAAATTTTAACTTTTCCAACCCATTTCACGTTGAAAGTTTAAATTTTGAATCCAGAATCGAGAAGCCCATTAATACATCTGTCTGCCACCTATAAAAAATAATTGTACAGACTATTTACTTTTGTTTCAAAAAAAATTATTTACCGTAAAAAAATATTTCCCAAAGAAGTAAGTTTTCAAAAAGCTGAGATTTAAGGAGAATGCGACACCTCAGCTAACTTTCCAAAATTTGGTTCTACTTTCTATATAGTAAGATACAAAATCAACCATTGTTTCCCAACAAGAATTTTTCTTATAAATAACATATGACATATCCATGTGCATCCATTAACACAAGACCTTGAAGCACCATTTCCTTAAGTTACATGGGGTAACATCATCTCTGGAGCCATACCCATTGAGAGATATCTCACTCAACTTTCCATGTGCTTAATGTAAGGTCTAGTGTGGGTTATTTCCCAATAATTTCACACCACTAGGAGTTACCTATGTGTGGCCATCACATATCAAATTCAGAATGAAAAACACAACATTAAACAAGCTGAAAATTAAACATTTAAGCTTTAAAACAGCAACTAATAACAAATGAGTTCTCGGTACTCTCTCAACCCAACTCAAAAAAAGTTTAGGTCATAACCATAGGGTTAAGAGCATCCTAAACAGTAACCGAGACTTAAAATTAAAAATAAAGAACAAGAACTAATTCCTAGGGCAACACCAACATCATAAGATGTGCTCTGCTCATACCAAAAAATAACAAAACAAAAATAAATCTAAGTTCCTAAAACAGAGAAGGAAAGAAATTCAGAAAAGGACCCAGCAAGCCATTACCCATTGCTTCTTTATATCTCCTCCTTGCAAGCAGCAGCAACATGAGTATAACACCTCGTACTTCTAAATGTATAATTATATGTGAAAATGTGGATTAGGGGGTACGATTAGTGAAAATCCTGAAATTAAAGCTAAAATACGTAAAAGGGCAAAATGGTAATTTACCAAACACGGTAACCCTAAGCAAGAAATTTTGAGTAGAAGGTCTCAAATGGTAAAAGTAATGCCGGAAATGGATTCAGAACGAAAAATTGAGTGGATAGGCAAGTTTCAGAAAAATTGATGAATACTGCGTTTTTCGGTGTAAAATACTGCGGTATAATTATACTGATAAGCGTGAAAATATGATCAGAATTTCTAGGAAGTAAAAATATGACGTGATCGAGAAAAATAGGTAGGTTATGAATTTATGGGTTAAAATTGATGATTTAAGAAAGTTAAGTGACGTGTGGGACCCACATGAGTGTTTTAAGTGAATAAGTGACCATTGGAACCAAAAATCTGAACACTCTCTCTCCTCCCTTTCTTATTCCCTATCGTGCACCATCCATAGGAGAGGCTTAGGGTTGGTTTGAATTTCTAACTTTTTCTAGAGCCATTTTTTAGAGAAACTTCCAACTACAAAGTTATTCCTCTTGAGATTGTGAGTAACTTTCATGTAGAGTGCACCTTGTGGGGAGCATTATGAAGGGAGAAAATCCCATAAATCAGCCACGAAAATATTGTGATTTTGGAGAATTTTTTGTGACTTTTGTGTTGATCCATTGGTTGGAGATCACTCCCTTGGACTATTGGAGACTATTGGTGGTAAGTTTTCACATTCTCGGTGAGTTTTCCATGAGATCATAAAATGGTGAGGGTTTTGGTTATGTATGTTGAGTTGTGGTAGTTATGAGCATTAAATGGTATATCTCCTTTGGAATTAAATGTTTAGAATGATAAATGATGATGATTGATGCAATAAAAATTATTGGTGACATGTTTAGTAACTTACGCAAATTATGATGGATGTTGTCTTGAAAATCATAAATTTGATGGTTGAGAATTAATGGTTGGTTGTTGTATGAATTAATTGTATGATAATATGATGTGTATAAATGTGGAATTGAATTGAAAGTCTTGGTTTATGCCTCTTGAGGAATTCGAACCATAGAAGGAATTTAGAGAAAAATGATGTGAAAAATGTGGTTTAATCAATGATTGATGTTTTAGTGCATGATTGGTGGATTGGTGAGTAAGTTTGATGAGTAAAGTGGTTGAGTTAGTTGATTAAATTGTGAGATGACCTTTGTGTAACAACCCGTTGTACATCGGTATTGTTAACATTGATTATGATATTAAACGCAGTTACAATCATAGCAATTCATTTATAAAAATGGGAGTAAAATTTTTCCTTTTTACTACGCGAGCATTTAAAATAATAATAAAGCGTAATAAATAAAAGCTCTGGCTGTAACTGTAAACTCTTTGCGGAATAATTATTTAAATTGCCTAAACATCATATAATACTTCTCTCAAGTCACTAAGGGGTTCCCATAAACCCACTTAGCTAAAATCTCGATTTTACGTTTTCTACCTATCCGAACATGGTTCGGTATCTTAATTACTGCAAATAAATCACATTTTGCGAGCCTCTCATCTTTTAGTATGTTATTCTATACTTAATTAAATTTCTAACAAGCTATCACACACTCGATTCCGAGCTCGTTAGCTCCGGTTATCACCATTTGAAGTTGGACAAGCAAATCTGTCAGCCAACTCCAACCAGGGCTTCGAACAGTCCTCACTCTCTCAATGATTCTGGAAAATATACTCAACCAATTGCTTCCAAATTTTTAAACAGTAAACTAGACACCTAAAACTAAAATTTGACATATCATACACCTAATTTGACCAAGGAACGAAGCGGGAATAAATTTCTCAAACTCGCACCAGAACAGCCACAAGTGTAGTGGCGTTTTGAGCAGTCTGTGCTCTCTGCCTTCTACAGGACTTCGTACATCTCCTATGACTCTCAAATTTCGAAACAAGGAAGTTGACTTTGCAAGATTAAAAACTGTGTATGTAACATCCCTATTGGACTTTTATGGAGGGAGATATGCTCTCCCAAAGTTTACCTAAATTATGTCAATTTCTATAAATTTCGCGAGAGTTTCCTTTGTTTTTCCAATATATCCCGCTTTTGTAAAAGTGCTTATCTATCCTCAAAGGTACCTAATATATATGAGTGGCACTCAAGGACCAGCAATGCCTTGGTGCTCTTACAACCCTTCACAATTTATATACAATTTGCTCAACATACATAATCATTGCTTACTTTTTCAAAGTTAACTAATTTCAATCACAAATTCCATTTGCATGCATTCTTTGACATAAAACATAAATCAAATCCTAGAATAGTCCTATTGCCCTTTCATCATATACATGCTCCAATATTACACAAGTCTCCATAATACAAATTACATTATCCCTAATGGACATATTACAATTTACAACTTTAATTACAACACCATAACTTTCAAATGAAACATAATAAATAACACCAAAACTTAGCCAAAAAGAGACATGAACAAAATGACAATATGAATGGTCCTAGCTCAATATATTGTTCATCTCCTAAGCCTAGCCTAGGTCATGTGACCCCAAAATACAATACGCCCATGACCATCATCCCACTGGCCTCTTTCCCGCCGGTCCAACACCACTGGCATTACCTGAAATAAAATCCCCAAAGCGGGGTGAGATATACGGATATATCTCAGTAACCCAGAGGTTCCGGAGAATACTCCATCCAATGGCTCACTTCAATGCATATCAATAACATAATACAACATTTAAAACGGGATAAAGAAAGAGATTTAGTGAAGTAGGGAAGCATAGGGAACAAAATACGATGATGCCGGAATGGTCGATGCCAATACCACGCAACATCCGACCTAGTGGCCTCGGCATATAGCCTACGGGTTCCAAACCAAGGAGAGTTCCCAGAACATCAACCAAGGCACTCTCCATCCATATACACTCGAGACTTCCTAGTGTGCTCCTCTACGGATGACACACCACGACCCCAGGTCAACTGGAACTCCCTCATGGAGACCTATCCAGTGGATGTCTGTAACGCCCGAAGGCAACTGTCTACTAGCCAGAGACTCGGTACATCCTATGTACCACTATACATACAATATGAATGATCATGTTATACTACATTATTCATATACACCTCCAACTACTACCCTCAAAGGGCATGGTGGAGCACACACGGGGATCAAACCCCAGTACCAAGGGATTACCCGAATAATCTCCTTCCTACAGCTCCAATTAATACGTTCCTGAGCTTGGTACAAACAGAAATGCCTACACATAGGACGTTTCCCAATTCAATTTCCATTCACCAATGCATATACATGATTATAAAGAATTTCATGCATAGGTTCAAGACCACTCACCAAAATCCCTTTGGTATGGGACCAAAGGCAACCCACTAAGCTCACGGTTCCGAGTTCAAATATGTGGGAGGCAACCTACAATGATCACACAAGGATCACACAAAGATCATCAATAAGAGGTGAAACCCACCAAGATTTCAAAACATAAAAATCCTCCCCTAAACATGGTAGGTTCGGCCAACATAGGCATTTTTTTCCAAAATATTTTCCTAAATTTTATTTTAATTTTTCTTTAGCATCACAAGGTTATCACAACCCCATTTTAGGTGCCACATTCCATCCTACACCATCACAACCTCATTTTCCCAATTACTTCTTCTAGGTCCAAAAGCATATCACACCTCTAAATACCATTTAACCACACCACACATCAATTGCATGATTTTACAACATCACACCCCCTAATTAGCTCCTTTGGCCGAAATATTCATGGCCCTACACCAAGGGTTATTCAATCCAATTCAACATTCTCACACATCATACAATATCACTATCAACCTATACAAACACTCAACAACTCAATTACACAACCATACAACCAATCAAAATCACAAAGTCATGGAATCACAACCCAAAAATTCACTAAGATATAATCCAAATTTCCCAATAATTTTTATCACATCAATCACTCTAAAACATCATTCTAAGCCACAATCATCTAATACATAATTTCAATTTAAGCTCTCTAACTACATCAATCACACAATTTACACTACACCAAAAATGACATTTTACCACGACAATTTAGTAATGCCTAAATTACGTTGCAATTTAGTAATGACTAATGTGGTGACCAATATATATTAGTCGCATGAGCAAAGTTAAGAAAAATAGGAGCTCTTTCAAAAATAAAAAAATAGCACCCGCACACGTTAGAATGTATCTTTCCTCTTCACCACAAAACCTTATTTTTCTTTTTCTCTCTTGCTCTTTCTTTTTCCGAGTTGCGATTATTGGTGTGATTTTTCCTCCAGGTTTGGCTCTCTCTTGCTGAAATGTTGTTCGATTCTTCTTCTGTTCCTCCACTAGCTACGGCTCGTAATCTCATTTCCATTTGAATTTTGAATTTCACCCTGAATCTTAGGTTTTCTTCTTCCATATATTCTTCCGTCAAATTTGTACGAATTTTAAGTGAGTGTTTGCTTTGTTTTCGTTAATTTTTAGTGTCTGAGCTAGTTTCTTTAACAATAGCTTAAAACTAATTTGTTTTTTTTTCTTATTTTCTTTTTCTTTTTTGTATTCCAGAAACATTGTTTTCACTGTTTCCTTGAGTTTCTAAGCTCGATTGAACTTTCGATTCGAGTTCGTTTGGATTTTCTGCGCACAAACGAATCATTTTTGGATTTTAGCTTGACGTCATATTCATTTGATAAGGTATGGTCTTGTAGTCTTCATTGCTTTTCCTTCTTCTTTGAGTGCAACTAGTATGGTTTGGTGGAGATTTTGGATCTATTGATTCTGGTGTATTAGAAAATTCTGGGTGATATTGGTTTGTGTGCCACGTGTTTGATCAATTGTCTCAATGGTAAAGAATGACATTACTTTAAAATTACTAGGATTAAATAAGGAAGAAGGAAATTCGTGCTGAGACTGTAGATAATATTCCTCAGGTGCCTGCTTGTTCAAAAGCAGGTTCTAGTGACAGTAAGTTTCCCAAGGCTACCTTATGGTCAAGCTTCTTTACATCTGGTTTTCCATTCGTTGAAACATATAGTGAATCATCAGCTTCTGAAAATAAAGCAGTTCATTCTCAAAATAGCGTGTGGGCAGCTGCTCTGAGGAAAGTTGTTACTGGTGGCTCAATGAGGAGAATTCATGAGCGTATACTAGGGTCAAGCAGGACTGCCATTTCGAGCTCTGGAGGTGATATATGGTTTCTAGGCATCTGCCATAAGGTTTCGCAGCAAGATTCTAGTGGAGTAGATACTAGTAATGTGTTTGTAGCATTTGAGCAAGATTTTTCCTCAAAAATCCTAATAACGTATAGGAAAGGTTTGTTGAATTTATACTACCTTTTTTGGGATATATTCATATGATAGATATTAGAATACAATTATTTTAATATACATTCTTATCTATAGGCTTTGATGCTATTGGAGATTCAAAGTATACTAGTGATGTTAATTGGGGTTGTATGCTTCGAACATAGTTTTAAATAGCGGGTAGCGGCCAGTAGCAGCCGACCCCAAAAACGCTATAGCGGTATAGCGGGTAGCGGTAAAGCCGCTACTGTGAAGTCCATATAAATACTTATAATAAGTTATACCACATATGTAAATGCTATATAAATGCTATAAGATAAGAAATCACCCAAAATAGGAGGAAATAAGTAATGAAAAGTATGATACTACACATTCAAAACAAGGATTAAGGGGAACATAAAGGAAGCAACATACTAGTTCATTGAAGGAAACTAAGTTAATAATATTCTAAGAACAAAAAGGATCCAAGTAGAGTCAAATACAAATTGCTCTATCAAAGTCAAGAAGGAAAAGAACTAATCAGAATCATCATCAAACATTTCTTCAAGGCCTTGTTCTTCTCCACCCTCACTTTCTTCACTAGTATTAAATTTGTAGATTTGTTCATCCTCATCTTCTATTGCTTCGTTATCACCTTCTTCAATTTGTTCAGCCCTTATTCCCCTAGAGCTTGATGGCATAGAGGCAGCTTCCTTCCTGAATCTAGTATGCAGCCTAGTGTAAATTATAGGCTCATTAGCACCAGTTACATTAGCAACATCTCCCTAAGTCAATGTATCATCATCAAAAACGAACTCATTTTCTGCATCTTCACCCACTTCTCCCACCAACCATTCATTACTTTCATCAATGTCTTTTAGGACAATAGGATCAACCAAATCACGGCTCTCAAAACGTTCTTTAAGAGCTTGATTGTACTTAATAAAGACTAAGTCTTGCAACCTTTGATGCTCAAGCCTACTTCTCTTCTTAGAATGAATCTAGTTTACAATTTCCAATAAAGAATATTAGTAAACTGCCATGATATGAAACTCTTCAAAAAAGATCATTAAACAAGTACTTACATGCTCAAAAGTACTCCAATTACGCTCACATCCCGATGAGCTACAAGTTAAGCCCAACACTCTAACAGCAAGGTTTCGCAAATTTGGAACATGTGCTCCATAAGACTTCCACCATTGAGCTGTAATGCAAATTGCAATTTGTTAACATTACCACTTGTCGAATAAAAGCTTAAAGTGATCAAATAAGTGTGCTTTTACTTACCAGGAGCAATTTTATTCCTTTGTCTTATTGTTGTATTCATACCAAAAAGGCCTTCTGCACTCCTATATTTTTCCAATTGTCCATGTATCTTGTCCACCTCTTCCTCATTTGCACTTAGCTTGTCAATGCATTTATATAGTCCAACTATCAATTCAGCATCATCATCAATATTTGGATTAGCATAAAAGTATTTGGGGTTTAGATAATGGCCTGCAGCATGTAATGGATGATGAAGTTGGCAGTCCCATCTTCTATCAATTATAGCAAAAACATCCCTATATTTGTCTTCATTTCCATTGAAAGATTTCTGAATTGCTTCCTTGGCCCTATCCATTGCTTCATATATATATATATATATATATATATATATATATATATATATATATATATATATATATCTTCTTTCATTATCAACAAGTCTAAGCACCCGCACAAGAGGCCCCATAACCTTTAAAGAATGAACAACATCATTCCAAAATGATGGCATAAGTACAGTGTCAGTCGCCCTTTTTCCCTTAGGGTCTTTTGCTGTATTTGATTTCAGCCAATCATCTGATGTGAACATCTTTCTAAGATTATTTTTTTGCTTATGAAGCCTTTGCAATGTGAGGAAAGTTGTAGCAAATCTTGTCACTCCATGCCTAACTAATTCAGTCTTGCTTGTATACTTCCTCATTGTGTTCAATGCCAATGTGTGATTATAAATGAACCCAACAAGCTTGATGCCTTTTTGTATTGCTTTTTTAACTCTCTCAATTTTTCCAATATCTTCAAGCATCAAATCCAAACAATGTGCACCACATGGAGTCCAAAACAAATTTTCTCTCTTCGCTTGTAACAATTTTCCTAAGAACAAATTAAACAACCTAAAATGAGTAACAAGTAAAATAAGAATTAACATTAAATGAGGTTAAATTAAACAAATTGTGTCTTACCAGCCAATACATAATTGCTTCCATTGTCGGTCACCACTTGAACAACATTTTTCTCCCCGATCTCTTCAACAAAATTATCTAAGAGCTCAAATAATTTTGCTCCACTCTTGACATAAGAAGAAGCATCAATGCTCTTCACAAACATAGACCCGGATGGAGAATTCACCAAGAAATTTATCAAAGTCCTATTCTTTCTATCCGTCCATCCATCCGACATAATGGAACATCCATAGTTGGCTCTTTGTACCTCATGATCTTTTAATAAATCATTGGTATAATCCAATTCCTTTTTAAGTAAAGGAATTCTGCACTCATAATAACTTGGGAGCTTTAGACTTGGACCATAATTCCCAATTGCTTCAACCATGTACTTGAAGCTTTTTGAACGTACAACATTGAAAGGTATTCCATTCGTACACAAAAATCTTTCAATGTATTGAATAGTTCTAGCCCTTGCTTCTTTATCACAAGCATCATTTATGCTTGTTTGCCTCTTTCCTTTGCCCACTTTAATGCTTGCTTCTGGTTTCTTAAAAAAAAGTAAATCCAAGGGGCCCTTAACTCTCTTGGCAGCAGCATTACAATTTGAGGCTTCACTTGAAGCTGTCTCACTCCTTTTCCCATTTTTAATGTGTTGAATTTCTTGCACCTCTTCTAACATATCATCATCTTCATGTATATCAACACTATATGCATCCTTTTCAGCCAGCTTTCGCACATAAGCATCTTTCATCATCTTCTTTATTTCGGGTGAAATTTTTCTACAAGGACCCACATCCCCCTTCAACCCAATCTGGTGTCTTTTGGCTCTTGTGATGCCACCCGTTGTAACTTTCCCACAAAAATCACATGTTACATATCTCTTATTATTAATATCTTTTAAACTATTCCACTGCCACGCCATATCAAGATTTTCACCAGTGGGTTTTACTAATCCGCAAGAAGCCACGGAAGCTGGGCTGTTTTGTTGGATATTTTGAGATGCCATGACCAGAAAACAACGGGGGTTGAAGAAAAACAGAGGCAAAAGGAAAAAACAAACCAGAACAGTGGCAAAACATAAGGGAGAAAACAGAGGGCCTTCAATGGAGTGGCTGTTGCGTCTCAAACCAGAAAATGATGAAGGAAAAAAATTGTTCTCAAGCTAGAACACTTGCAAACCAGAAGACAGAACAGTTGTGAACCAGAAAACAGGGGTTGTGCATTGCAGAAACAGGGGCTGAGTGCGTTGCAGAAACAGGGACTGAGTGTGTTGTTCATCTTCAACATCAATCTCCAGCAACTTCAATAGAACAACATGCTTGTGGAAAGAGGAGGAAAGAAGACGTGGAAAGAGGAGGAAAGAAGACGAGAGAAAGAAGACGTGGAAAGAGGAGGAAAGAAGACGTGGAAAAAGAGGAGGGAAAGAAGAGACACGTTTTCCCTCTCTTCTTTCAGAAAAAAATAAAAAAAATGCAAGTAAATACCTGTTTTACCCTTCATTAATCTAGCTGTCCTTTTGTTTCCCATTTTACCCTTAATTGATATCCAAATTTCCAAAATGATGCCCCCGTGTTTTATTTCCTCCCCGATCTCTGAAACTCAACCTCCCGTCCTTGTAGCGATGCGATAGCATGGGAATAGCTGCCGTCCGCCACCGCCGCTACTGTCCGCCACCGTCCGCTACCGGAAACTGTAGCGTTGCGGTGCAGAAGTTGCGTCTGGGTGCCGCAACCCGCACCAGATCCGCAATCTCGTGCGATAGCGCCGCTATTGCAATCATAGGCTTCGAAGCAGTCAGATGCTTGTTGCTCAGGTATTATGACTTCTATTTAATAAATGCTTTTCAAAATGGTATTGTCACACGATACCTTCTAATAATACTTTTCATGTTTTTGACCGTGCTTTCTTCTCTTTTTGTTTTCTTTCAAAATAAGGTTGCTAATGTGGCTTCCTCATGTACAGGCATTACTTTTTCATAAATTAGGTAGATCGTGGAGAAAAACTGTTGATGAGGTCAGATGATTGATATGCAATCTGTTGTTTCAGTAATTAGACTGTTGCTCTTTTTTCTCTACCATTGTTTTTGTTGTTCTGTTTTTCTTTTTATCTAAACATGTTTATATGTTTTGATAATTTTAATCCTGTGAATTTTAGTGGATAATTGTTTCAATTGTTTTCTTTTTTCTCTACCATTGTTTTTTTTGTTTCAATGTTTATATTGATCCTGTGAATTTGTGCTGCAAAAGAAGTTGGTTTCATCATATCTACACAGGAAATCTACAGCTTTTAGTTATCTTCTAAGGAGAGCAATATCAAGGTTTTTCTTTCACCTTCAGCTTTTAAAATCGTTCTAAATCTTATGCTTTAAAATTGCATATGATATATTCTTCCTTTTTACACTTATCTGCCATCCCATGCATTTTGCACAATTGCAATGCATCATTGTCATGTGATGCTCTGTCTCTGACGCGCTAGCTTTGATTTGAACCAAAGGGATGCATATCCACAATAATAACAAAAAGCCGCAAACCCATTTCAATTTTGATACAAATTAACGAAATGCAATGTACTGAACAATCCCACTTCCTAATTGACCACTCCCACCATGGTTTTAGAGATAGCAATCAAGTGATTGGTGTGGATGCAATGCTGGTTGCTTAGCTGCATGGAGATAGGTATGTGAATTTTCAAATAAATCCTACCATTGATATGTATTATATCTAATTGCCTGTTACTTAAAATAGATTATAGATGATCCAATTCTTATCTAATAATTTTAATTAAATTGCCAAACTCACTCCTGAAGATCACACTAATATTATAAGCAATCAAGGATGATACCAATGATATCAGTAATTAGAATATTGTATTAACCCCTTGACTGTTAGACTGATTTGTCACGAGTGTTTATCTTTTTCCCTAGGTTGGATATTAGTTTATTAGCATGAGTTACCATTGTATGAAAACTCGGTGGGATGAGCCTGGTATAAACTTAAGGGATGTGTTATACAAGCTAAACTGAAATATGATAAGAATCAAGTTCTTCTGTCTACTATGTGTGCTTGTAGCTGAATGAGTCACATTACTGTTGTCTGTCCATAATAGTTTTTTATAACTGAGCATGCTCTGTGATAAAATCGAGTGCAGTAGGTAATAAGAAAGATTAAGAGTACGACTCTTTGTACGTGCACATGCTAAGAAAACTACTTTTTTTTAGTAAGAACTTAGTTTTGGATAATGTTGTGTAATTTAGTTAGATTACAACTTCACTTGGCTGCACATCTATTATTGTGAAAATCACAAGGCACAAATTTCTAATCCTCCTATATATATATATATATATATATATATATATATATATATATATATATATATATATATTATTCTTTGCATTTCAGTATGTAGTAATAAAATGTTGACCTCTGCTGGTTGTAAATTGCAATACTCCTTATATTGGTCTTGTAAATTGCAATGACTCCTAAGTTTCCTATCCCGAGTATGGTGTTCAATTTCAAAGGTTTTTTCTACAGTAGGATTTTAGTCTGTTTAACGTAGCATGCTGCTGCATGTGTTTTGTCTTCAAGTAGGTGGGAAAATAAAATTATCTTCTTTTCTGTGCAGACTGTGACAATTGGGAGTCTGAAACTTGAACTTGTTTTATGGCATGAAGATTCAGGTAGGAGGAGACATGCTGAAAATGGGAGGTACGCTAAAAGTGGGAGGTAATGCTCTGGTTTATAACTATTGGCTATGAAGCACCGACACTTCAAAAATCCTAACGTGTCGTGTCCGACACTTCCCGACACTCCCCGACACTCCAACACGCATTATAGAAATTCAAAAGAAGTTTCAAATGTTGCGTTGCGTTGAGTTTTTAGTTCCAACTATTAGATTCATTGGATTATGGTTACCATTTTATTGAGTTTAATATAAATTTTTGGGATATCTTATATTTCTTTGTAAAATTGATGAATATTATAAGTTTTGTTTCATTTTTTGTTAAATTATTGAATATTAAATATAATATACACAAAATAAATTAAAAATATTATTTAATATCAAAACGTGTCCTAACGTGTCGAAATCTAACATTTTTTAGAATTAACGTGTCGGAGTGTCGTGTCGTATCGTGTCATGTGTCTCGTGTCGGTGTCGGTGCTACATAGACTATTGGGCTAAAACACTTTGGTTTAATTTGTGATTTACAGTTCGATTGCAATCAACATCATGTCATCTCCTTGGCTAAAACTTATACTGGGTCTCTGGTTTTCTATTCCAAGAATAACCCTCCAGGTATATTCATATTTTATCTAAAAAATAAAAGGTAATAATTTCTTGAAATTGAAAAATTATGTGACATTGTAGCATATCTTATTTAATTTTTTTTTTATACAGGTATGATTTGGTGATAAGCCCTTTTAAAAGGATAAGATGCATACAACAATTCTTGGAAGGCAGATTTAAAAATGTGTTGTCATATTTTGTTTAATTGAACAATGAAGTTAATATTTTGTATAGATGTCTTATGACAATCACAAATTTATAGTTTTAGTTTTATTTGGCAATTTTTTCTATGATGTAAGTGGAAAACTTGATCAAGTCCTTTTGTTAGTAAACGAAATTCATTCAGCTTATATGAAATGGAAAAAAATATCAATTTTGAGAGATTGTGTAAAAAACATAATTTACTCATATGAATAGAAAAAAATGTATTGTGTTAAATTGTGTCCTTCATTTTATTTGATTATCTCCCTTAATTTGGTTTTTGGTTATAGTATCAAATGTAATTTTTATTATTTGCTTTTTATATGATTGGGAAAATCTGTAATATTTTATTTTTTTAAAAAAAAACCTTATAATTAGCCACGGTTCTGTCTGTGGCAAAATAAAAAATTTCATCATTGGTATCCAAATCGTTTAGCCACGAATATAACGTGGCTAATATAATATAAACCGTGACTAACTCAATGTTACCACACTCATACAGCCCGTGCTTAGATGCAAAAAAGACCGTGGTTAAAATAATGCAATGCCCGTTATAGCTACAGTTTTTGAAACAGTGGACAACTCATTTAGCCACGGTTTTTATCATATTTTGCCACGGTTTTTGCCATGGTTAAAGAGCAATTTTGTTGTAGTGTTAGCTCTAAGTTTTCAAAATTTAGATTCATGAATCAAGCCATAAAATATGTTGAAATATAATCATAAACTTGGCCTAGGACCCCTCCAAGTGACCCCCAAGCAATGGCTTGAACACACAACTCAAAAACTCCTCCAATTTTCGTGGTTGGTTTTGCCACTTCATCCAACCAATGTGGGATCATATCTCAACATTTTTCTCTCATATGAGTGAGTTTCAAGGAAAACTAATCGGTGGTATAACACCTCGCAATTTTAAATCAAGTATTAAAATATTAAATGAGTGATTAAGTGAAGGATTAGTGAAAATCCCAAATATTAGGCCAAAATACAAAGAAAGGGCAAAACGGTAATTAGCCAACACGCAACCATAGGAAGATAAAAATTGAGCAGAAGGTCTCAGATGATAAAAACAAGCCTGGAAATGGATTCAGAACGAAAAATTGAGTGGACAGACAAGTTTCAGAAAAATCAGTGAATAGTATTTTTCGCGGGTAAAAATACTCGCAGTAAGATTGCACCGTAAAACATGTCAGTGGAATTTTGAGCTCTAGGTTTCAAATATGAATTATAAATGCTCCATAGAGATAGGAAATATGATTTCTGATAATATTCGATGGAATTAAGTCAGTTTTGAGAAGCGTGCCAACGGCGCGCGCAATAGCGTAAAACAGTGTTTTCCCCGAATGACCGGAAAACTCAAGATTCATCGGATCAAGTATAATTAAAGGACATTAGTTAATGTTAAAAATTAGAATTTCTAAATAAGTTTTGAATTTACGGATGTTTAGTGAAATCGGAGAGAAATTCGGATGAATTTTAAATCACGTGGGACCCGTTCCCACTTAAATCACTTAAAGTACCTATAGGTTACTATTCATCAACCATTTTCCTTCCTCCTTCTCTCTCCTCTCATGCGCACAAGAACAGCCCCTTCCTCACCATTTTCATTCGAATTTTCCTTTGTCCATAACTTAGTCATTTCTCCACCGAATTCAACGATTCTTGTGTTGAATCTTGATGGAAAACACCTTCTGAACCCATTGGTACCACTTTCAAGCCTTGAGATCGCGTGTGGGATGAGATCAAGCTCAATTACAGTTGCAGTTATGTGAGGATTTTTAGTGTTCATGAAGCTTTTTCATGCTCCAATGGTGGAGCATGCTTAGGAGGAGCCATATACCGTGCAATTGGGTGAGTTATTTCAACATTTCATTGGTTGATTTTTGAGTTTTGATTATTGACCCTCAAGAGGGATTTTGTGATGTGTTGTGTTAGAGAGCTCAAATGGAAAATGTCTATTAGATGATAATGTCTTAGAATGATGCATTAATACTAGAAATGCAATGAAAGTTTTAAGCGAAAAATGATGAATTTTAACTTAGGAAAAATTTGAGGTCATGAATTGGATTTTTGAATTTTGTGTTAATGTGTTGTATGGTGAATTGTAGTGTGATTATATGATGATATGAAGTGATTGTGTGAGGTGTGGATCATAGGAATTGAGTGAAAAATCCTTGGTTTGGCTATGTGAGCATTCGGCCATTTTAGGCAAAAATGAGGAGATGTTGTTTTGGAAAATGTTAGTGATGTGTTGTGTTGAAAAAGTCATTAGAAGGGTTGTGTGGTGATTGGCATATGGAAATATCAATGCAAAAATCATGAGTGGTGAAATTGGCCTAATGTGCCTAAAGTGAAATATTTCGCAAAACGTTGCGTAAAAGTCGTAAAACAGAAAAATGGCGATTGAACTAGCCTTTTGCTAACCTAAGTGAGTGTAATAAAATGAGAAAGAAAATTTAGAAAAATAAATCCTAAAAATACACTAAGTTGGCCGAACCGTACTAGGTGGTGAGGTGAGAATTTGACGTTTTAGCATTTTGACGTATTTTGACTGAAACTGACGGCTATACATGGTTGTATAGGTTGTCGTACGTGGATTTAAAACCAGAACAGTGAAACAGTGGATTGCCCTTGGTCCTGGACCAAGTGGATTGAGGTAAGTGATTTGATTTACACATGTTATTGTGAAATTCAAGTGTGGTTTAAAGTTCTAAGTGTGTGGAATTGACCTCTATGTAGGCATTCCTTGTGTATCAAGCTATGAGTGGAGTTTCTGCGGAGCTCAGTGGAAAAGTATAAGGTAACCTCTTGGTACTGGGGCTTGTTTCCCTTTTGTGTTCCACCTTGCTAGTTTATGGCAACGGTAGGAAGTGTGTATGAGTAGTGTAGAACAGCATGAGTATGCATATGCATTATCACAGTGGGTATTTATGTACCAGATCTCTGGCCAGTAGATATTTTAGCCTTCGGGCAAGTTTCCGGATTGCCACTAGATAGGTCTCCGAGAGGGAGTTCCAGTTGACCCAGGGTCGTGGTGTGTTATCCGGATAGGAGCACACTAGGTAGTCTCGGGTGTATATGGTTGGAAAGGGTACCTTGGTGGGTTGTTCTATGAACACGCCAGGGGTAGTACCCATAGGCGTATAGCCGAGGACATAGCGTGGTATTGGTAGCTATCATTCCCGCATGTCGTAGTTGTTTTCTGATATTACCCCATTTCTCTAAATCCCTTGCTTTATCCCGTTTTATAACAATGATGTTGTTTTATATTATTGATATACATCGAAGTGAACCATTGGGCTGAGTTTTCTCCAGAACCTCTGGGTTACTGAGATATATTCGTATATCTCACCCCGTCTCGGGGCATTTATTTCAGGAGGTTGCAGTGGCACAGGAGTGGCGGGCAAGAGGCCCATAGGAAGATCATGTATATTTTGATTAAGTGTATCATATTTATCATTCTAAGTTTATGTTGAAAGATGTAAGTGAAAGACATGAATTGTAATATGTGACATGTAATTGAGAAGTATAGTGGCATAATGATATTAGATTTATGGTTTATGTTATGTTGAGAAATTGCATGTAAGTGGACTTTTGTTATTGAAATGAGTTAAGGATTTAAAGTGAACTGTTTATGTATTAAGTATAAACTGGATTGGGTTGTAAGTGTCCCAAGGCGTTGTTGGTCCTTGTGTGTGCCACCCATTGGATTATTGCTGGATTTCAGGTACAATTGTAGTGTTAAACAGCTTATGAAAATTTGGGGATTTTTGCAAAAACAAAGGAAACTCTGGCGAATTTTCTGTAGAATTGGCAGTTTTGGGTGAACTTCGGGAGAACATATCTCTCTCTATAGTGGTCCGATTGGGACGTGCCATACGCCATTTTGAAGCTTAAGATGTCCCCTACATGATGTCAGAATCCTAGAATCATTGGTGGTGTGCGCAGCCCATGGTGGCTGATTGTACAAACTGCTCTGTTCTGGCCTGCACAAGGGGTCAGATCTGGGTCTGGTTTGGGAAATTAATTCTTGCTTCGTTACTCGGTCAAATTAAACATACAATATATCAAATCGAAGATTGAGGTGTCTAGTTTATGTTGTAAAATTTTGAGAGGCAGTGGAATTGTGTTTAAGTGCAGAATATTCAGTGAGTATTGGAGGTTTTGGACTGTTTTGGAGTTGGTGGGCAATGTTGCTTGTCCAACTTCAAACAGCGATAGCCGGAGCTAACGAGCTCGGAATCGAGTGTGTGGTAGCTTGTTAGAAAGGTAATTGAATAAGAAAAAAGAATAACCTGAAGTCTAGGTTTGGATTTTTGATTTGTGTTCGCAGAAAATTAATTAGTGAATCTTGTTAAGTTGGTAAAAAACGTAAAAGTGAGGAATTGGCTAAGTGGGTTTATGGGAACCCCTTATTATCTTATATATAGTAAAGTAAAGTGTATAAATAGTTTAAGTAAGTCTTCCGCTAGTGTTTCAGTTACGATCACAGCTTTTAATTATTACGCTTTTTATACTTTAATTGTTCGCGTAATAATCGGAAAAAGTTTATTCGCATTTTTATAAATGAATTGTTATGATTGTAACTGCGCTTAATATCATAATTAATATTATCAATACCGGTATGTAACGGGTTGTTACAGGTGGGATGTGTCCGGATGATTATTTCCAACAACTTTGGTGACAAACTTTACTTGATTTGGGTTAGTATTGAAGGAGTTACGATAGAAAGAAGATTGGAAGACAAATGGCCATGGTTGGGGGGGGGGGGGGTTTCCACGGTTTTGGAAGGGAGAGAGGGAGGAAAAGGATGATGAATAGTGACATTGTGATGTTGTCATATAGTCACTTAAGTGAGGTGGGCCCCACCGCCACCTCACGCAATTTCAAACTAATTCAAATCTCTCGCCTATTCCACTAAACGTCCATAATTTCATAACCTATTTAGAAACTCTAATTTTTAACATTAACTATTTTCCTTTAATTACCCTTAATCATATGAATCCAGAGTTTTCCGGTCGTTCAAAGAAATTGTAGTTTTAAGCTGTTATACGCGTCGTGGGCATGCTTCCCCAAACATACTGATTTCCATCAATTTTCACCAAAAATCATATTTCCTAGTTCTATATGCCATTTATAACTTATATCCAAACCTAGAGCTCAAAATTCATTCGGCACGTTTTACGGTGCAACCGTACTGCAGTGTTTTTACCCGGTAAAAACACTATTCACCGAATTTTCAGAAACTTGCATAACCACTCAATTTTTCATTCTGAATCCATTTTCAGGGTTAATTTTCTCATTTGAGACCTCCTACTCAATTTTATCTTCCTAGGGTTACGTATTTGGCTAATTACTGCTTTACCATTCCTTTGTATTTTTGCCTTAATTTCAGGATTTTCGCTAATCCTACCCTTTAATCCACATTTAATATATTAATATATGTTTTAGAAATATGAGGTGTTATACTTTGGGACTAAGCGATGATAATTAGTTATAATTCTTGTGAAATTGATGGATTGTTTGCAATTGATTGATGGTCATGGTCGTTGATCATATAGGTTACTTTGCACGGACGCAATAGAAGCAGATTATGCTTGGAGCTTATGTCGAAGAGCAATATTTGTGGAGTTGAGGTGAACTCTTGGAACTTGGGTTTTATCCCTCGTGTGTTCCACCACACCTAGTGGAAGGTTGTGGTTGGATTTTGTGCTTTGTGACATTGTGTGAAAATGACATATTCATGCATTATTGCTTGATTTTGTGACATGTTTGGAGCATGTTGTGTGATATATTTGTGATCTCTGGCCAGTAGATGTGTGTTGGTTTGGACTTTCGCTGGAGATATCTGTTGGGGATTCCAGTCGGGTTTTGCCGTGGGGCCGACTCTGGGAGCGGTACCAGGTGGTCCAAATGTGGGACTTCCGCTGGATAGGGATCATGAGAAGTTCTAGTTGGGTTTTTCCATGGGGTCGTCTCATCCATGGGAGAGGCACCAGGAAGCTTCCTGGGAGTTATATAATGGGGTCCTTGAACGGAATCCTTACGTGGATGTTCTTAGATTTGTGCCCAGTTGTTTGTGATTTTTTCTGTTATGCATTTTACATGATGTTATTTGTTGCACATTGAGTGAGCCATGGGGTGGGGTGATCCTCTAGTACCCTTGGTTTACTGAGATATATTTGTATATCTCACCCCGCGTTTGGGGACATCATTTCAGGATATAGTGAGCATGGAGGATCCTCGAGCAAGAGGCCCGCTTAGTGGATGAGTTGAGGATGATATGCATATGGGAAGCATGGCATCTTGGTGGAGTATATTTGATGCACATAGCATTACATTTAGCATTTTGGACTTAAATCATGAACATATTGCATGTTGAGGTTTCCATGTTTTTGTGGTGTTCATGATTAGATTCTAAGTCTTTTGTAATTGGTTTAGATTTCATGCCTATTATGTATATTGGTATTTTGGTAAGCATGAGACTTGTCTATGGCCACACATTATGTTTAAAGGCATTTGGTGACTTGTGATGTAAAATGAGCCATATGATGGGTAAATGGCATAACAAATGGTGAATGATGTAAATGATATGCATGATGGAAGGGCCTAGAGCCTACATTAGTAATGATACCTGTGTTGTATTAAGTATTAAAGTGTTAGGAAGAAACTGTGGATCCCTTTTGTGTTTCAGATTTGTCAAAATGTGTTTCTGCAGTAAAGTAATCGATTCCCAATTGAAAGGAATCGATTCCTAACATCAGAGTGGCTGAATTTTATGTTCTCTGTTCCAGGGAATCGATTCCCTTTGGGTGGGAATATATTCCTCAAAATAGGGGAGTCAAATTTTAGCTACTGTCTGTTACTGTAGCTGATGGGAATCAATTCCCACTGTACGAAATTTTGAAAATGAGTCTTTTACAACATAGATTAAATGATATTACTTGTAGGGGTTGTAATTAATAAGTTTTATGCTTCCACATGTTTTGCGATTATAATTACGGTGTTGTTTTTAATTGATTACGGAAATGTTAAATGTTTAAAAATAATGAGGATTTAATAAAAGGAAAAAGTTTACCCGGAATTTAATTAATTCAATTACTGTGATTGTAACTGCGCTTAATACCATATGCAATGATAACATTACCGATACGTAATGGGCTGTTACAGTGAGCCTTAGATCAGAATCCACGTGTCTCCTTCTTTTCATAACTTGATTAACCTTCCTTTGCATGTGCATCACCAAGAGATCAGCACCCTTATTCCTCTCCACACATGCTCGTCCTTCATATCAAGGACAACTAGGATTTTGTCTCTTTGGAAGTGTGAGTTGGTTCAGGTAGTGGATTTGGGATTGATTTTTGAGCAAGAACAAAATAAAGGAAGGTTTTATGGGATGTGGGTTTAAGGAAATCAGAATGAAGATTGGTTAAGGCTTGATTTGGTTGTGGATGTGGGTTTAGTATTTTATCGAGCAAGAAAAGAAGAGAGGGCTAGGGTTCAGATCATTGGTTTGGGAAGGAATGGCTAACCAACGATAGGTTATTCTTTTTTTTTATCTTTCTTGTCTTTCTTCAATTCACTTTCTCACTTTGTCCTTATTGTTCCTTTTTTTCCCCTCCAATGCAAATTCTGACATGATTTTTAAGTTGGGCTTTGAAAATGTAAATGTATCATTAGCCCATTAGAGAATTTGACCAAAACTATGTAAAAATGGGCCACTATGTAGCTGAATACATGTCTTTATTCGAAGACCTATCAGTTAGGATTGAGCTTATAGATGGTAGAGTCATTCGATGTCTCCAAATGAAGGTCTTCTAATATTGATCAACGTAACTGATACAAATCAAAGAACGTAACTTATATGCCTTCTAATAGGATAACTCTAATATACCTACTTTAGACTAAAATTGGAGGGAAGATATTCTTACTATCAAAATTTTTTACTACCAACTTACTACCAATCTAATCATTATTGGATCAAGGAGAGAGAATGCTAAAAAGTTTATAAATAGAGTGAAAGGTATCAGAGAGAAGAGAGAGAAAGAAGAAAAGCAAGAAGATGAAAGTGCAAGAATACGAATAGAAATATAACTGCATTACTTTAGTTTGTTACATCTATATATGGATCTATTTACTAACTACTAACAGAATTCTGTTTTGGATGTAAATGGGCCTTTGGGCCGTGAACCATTGGGGGCTGACACACTGTCATCCCCCCACAAGCTGAGGGGACTTGGAGGCAAGGACAAGCAGCTTGTCTTTGAAGACAGAAAACGACGTCGTGGAGACTGCTTTGGTGAATCCATCCGCCAGCTGGTCTAGAGCAGGGACGTGATGGATGGACACTTGCTTGGCCAACACTTTTTCTTGGACAAAGTAGAAGTCAAGCTCAAAATGCTTGGTGCGAGAGTGAAACAGGGGTCAGCGGATGAGAGGCCC
>JAVKPL010009685.1:0-37776 GCA_032173675.1 Gastrolobium villosum
TGAAAAATTGAGTGGATAGGCAAGTTTCAGAAAAATCAGTGAATAGTGTTTTTCGCGGGTAAAAATACCGCAGTCAGATTGCACCGTAAAACGTGCTAGTGGAATTTTGAGCTCTAGGTTTCAAATATTGATTTTAAATGGTCCATAGAAATAGGAAATATGATTTCTGATAAAATTTGAGGGATTTAAGTCTATTTGTTAAAGTTTTTCAACGGAGCACGCTGTAGCTTAAAGCAGTGTTTTTCCGGACTACCGAAAAGCTCCAAATTTATCTGAGGAAGTAAAATTAAAGGATTTTGTTAAGAAGAAAAATTATCATTTCTCATTAGGTTTTAAATTATGAATTTTTGTGATGATCGGAGGGAAATTCGGGTGAGTTTTAAATCACGTGGGATCCGGTACCACTTAAAGTCAAATAAACACTTACTAAGTTACTATTCATCATCTCTCATTCTCGTTTTTTTTTTCTTTCACAGCCGTGGAGCTCTTTTTCCCCCATCAAATGTGTGCAAGTTTCTTTCTTCCCTAAAGCAACCGATTCTCAACCAAATTCAACAAAGTTTGTGTTGAATCTTGATGGAAAACACTTCCTAAACCCATTGGTAGCCTTGTTTAGCCTTGAAATTGAGTGTGTGAGGAGATCCATGCCCTACAAGGTTTCGATTTTCATGCAAAAAAGGGTGATTATGTTGATTTGAAATGCTCCAATGGTGGAGTATACTTAGGAGGAGCCTTATGCCGTTCAATTGGGTGAGTTATTTCAACATTTCATTGGTTAAATTTTGAGTTGTGATAATTGCCCCTAAAGAGGGATTTTGTGATATGTGGTGTTAGAGAGCTCAAATAGAAAATGTCTATTAGATGATAATGTCTTAGAATGATGTATTAATGCTAGAAATGCAATGAAAATTTTAAGCGAAAAAAAAGTGAATTTTAACTTAGAAAAATTTAGTGCATGAATTGGATTTTTGAGTTTTGTGTTAATGTGTGGTATAGTGAATTGTAGTGTGATTATATGATGATATGAAGTGATTATGTGAGTTGTGGACCATAGGAATTGAGTTGAAATCCTTGATTTGGATAACCAAGATTCGGCCATTTATGTATAATTGGGCAAATTGATGTTTTAGAACACTTTGGTGTTGTGTTGTGTAATGGAAAGGTCATTAGATGGGTTGTGTGGTGATTGCATGTGGAAGAATCAATGTAAAAATAATAAGTGTTGAAAGTGGCAAAATGTGCCTAAAGTGTAATATTTCGCAAAATGTTGCGTAAAAGTCATAAAATCGAAAAACGGCGATTGAACTAGCCTTTGGGTAACCTAAGTAAGTGAAATAAAATGAGAAAGAAAATTTAGAAAAATAAAACCCAAAATAACACTATGTGGGCCGAACCCTTAAGGGAGTGGAGAGAAAATCCGACGTTTTCGCGTTTTGACGTATTTTGACTGAAACTGACGGCTGTGCATAGTTGTACAGGTTGCCGTACGTGGATATAAACTTGGAACAGTGAAACAGTGGATTGCCCTTGGTCCTAGATCAAGTGGATTGAGGCGTTCCCTGTGAATCAAGCTGTAAGTGGAGTTCTGCGGAACTCAGTGAAAGGAAAAAGAAAGGTAACCTCTTGTTACTGGGGCTTGTTCCCCTTTTGTGTTCCACCTTGCTAGTTGATGGCAATGGTAAGAAGTGTGTATGAGTAGTGAAGAACAGCATGAGCATGCATGTGCATTATCACAGTGGGTACTTATGTACCAGATCTCTGGCCAGTAGATATTTTTAGCCTTCGGGCAAGTGTTTCCGGACTGCCACTGGATAGGTCTCCGAGAGGGAGTTCCAGTTGACCCAGGGTCGTGGTGTGTTATCCGGATAGGAGCACACTAGGTAGTCTCGGGTGTATATGGTTGGAAGGGGTACCTTGGTGGGTTGTTCTCTGAACACGCCAGGGGTAGTACCCATAGGCGTATAGCCGAGGACATGGCATGGTATTGGTAGCTACCATCCCGCATGTCGTAGTTGTTCTGATATATATCCCCCTTTCTCTAAATCCCTTGCTTTATCCCGTTTTATAACAGTGGTGTTGTTTTTATATTATTGATATACATCGAAGTGAACCATTGGGCGGAGTTTTCTCCAGAACCTCTTGGTTACTGAGATATATCTGTATATCTCACCCCTTCTCGGGGCATTTATTTCAAGATGTACCAGTGGATATGGAGCAGCGGGCAAGAAGCCCACACGATGATGAGTGGAGTGGTGTTGCATGTTTTGTTTCAGTGTATCATACATGTCATTTCAGTTTATGGATTTATTTGGCAAGTGAAGTTGTAATATGTAAATATTTGTAGTTTAAAGTTAAAGTTGTAAATGTAAATGTAATCCAGTGTTGTAAATGTACCATGGATGTATGCATTATGATGAAGGGCTTTAGGCCTATTGTAAGTTTATGATTACCCGCATTATGGTTTATGCATGAAATTGTTTATGTTTTAAGTGTATATTTGATTGGGTTGTAAGTTCCCCAAAGCGTTGTTGGTCCTTGTGTGTGCCACCCATTGGATTTTGCTGGATTTCAGGTGTATTAGTGGTGTTAAACAGCATATACAAATTTGGGAATTTTAGGAAATACAAAGGAAACTCTGGCGAAATTTCTGTAGAATTGGCAGTTTTTGGGTGAACTTCGGGAGAGCATATCTCTCTCCATAGTGGTCCGATTGGGACGTGCCATACGCCATTTTGAAGCTTAAGATGTCCCCTACGTTGTATCAAAATCCTAGGATCATTGGTGGTGTGCGCAGCCCTGGGTAGCTGAAAACACGAACTGCCCTGTTCTGGCCTGTTTTAGTGGGCAGATCTGGGGCAGTTTAGGGAAATTAATTCCCGCTTCGTTACTTGGTCAAATTAAGCACACGATATATCAAATCGAAGTTTGAGGTGTCTAGTTTGTGGTGTAAAAATTTGAGAGACAGTGGCTGGGCGGTTAGGTGCAGTTTATTACGTCAAGATTGGAGGTTTTAGGCTATTTTGGAGTTGGATGGCAATGTTGTTGGTCCAACTTCAAACGGCGATAACCGGAGCTCAAGAGCTCGGAATCGAGTGTGTGATAGCTTGTTAGAAAGTTAATTGAATAAGGAAAAAGGATAACCTGGAGTCTAAGTTTGGATTTTTGTTTTGTGTTCGTGGAAAAACAGATTGGCAAATCCTGTTAAGTGGTAAAAACGTAAAAAGTGAGGAGTTGGCTAAGTGGGTTTATGGGAACCCCTTAGTATCTTGTACATGATAAAATAAAGTGTATAAATAGTTAAGAAAGTCTTCCGCTAGTGTTTCAGTTACGGTCACAGCTTTTTATTATTAGGCTTTTTATACTTTTATTGTTCGCGTAATAATCGAAAAAAGTTTATTCTCATTTTTATAAATGAATTGCTGTGATTGTAACTGCGTTTAATATCATAATTAATGTTAACAATACCGGTGTACAACGGGCTGTTACAGAATCTCCATGAAATCATCCTCAATCACCATGAGATCATTCTCAATTACCATGAAATCATCATCAATCTCCATCAAATTATCCTCAATCTCCATGAAATCATCCCCAATCTCCATGACATCATCCTCAATCTCCATGAAATCATCCTTAATCGCCATTGATTCCTCAGTCTTTGACCCGGAACAACGCTGATCACCGTAGCTAGGAACTCTGGCGCCGTAAGGGCTAGTGAAATTGATGCTGCTCTGGGTTCCCTACTTCAAGAAAGGGGAAGGGAACGTGAAATTGTGAAGAGGTTTTGATCTCATGGGACTCGTCACCATGGTCTTCGGCGCAGGAACCGCTTCAACCAAACCCCTCAATGCTTTTTACCGGAAGAAAAAAATGGCAAGAAAAATAGCGAAAAAAAGAAGGAAGAATAGAAAAACCAGTGTTGAGCACAAAGGAAAACTAAAAATTTTCTCAGGAAAATTTGGGATGCGTGATTGATTGTGTTTTGCAAAGTTGCCAGGAAAGGAAACTTATATAAGAGCGAGAGAAAGGGTAAGAAAAGGTTTTACACGTGATGAGTTGAAACCGAGGTTAACCCGTCAAAATGTAAAATGAGGAGCAGATCTTCTCCTATACTAATTAACATGATCATGTGATATGGGCAATCATAATCATATATTGATGAATTAATGGTGATAAGAGATGAGAGAGAAAAAATATAAGAATAAAAAGTTATACAATCATAATCGCTGATTTAATTATTAATGGTTAAGATCCTCCCACATGACATGATCATGTTAAATTACACATGAGATGATCCATTTCCGTAAAATCAACTAGCCCTATTGGTAGGGTTGTTCAAATTGTCCACAAGAACCAAACCGATCCATAACCAAACTGCTCCACATCTTAAAACCGGTTATTTTTAAAAATCGATTTCATATGAAACTACATTTTATTTTATAAACTGGTTATTTATCAAACCATAAAAATAATTGGTTATCCATGGTTATCCATAACCAAACTACTCTACAATTAGAGAACAAATAAGTATTATCTTTTATTATGCCTATTATATTAGTCAATTGACTCAAACAATAAACTAGCAAAAAAACTTAAGCACCTCGGGTAAATAAATTATTTTGTCCGATAAAATTTTATCCAATAAAACTTCTATCGAAATTTTTTACAAAAACAATTTGTGTCAGATTTTTTTACGGAAATATTTTTCATCGAAAATCTTTGACAAAAATTTGTTCCTTTGAAAATCATGATAGAAATGATTTTTGTTGAAACTTTTACTGGAAATATTTTCTGTTGAAAATTTTCGATGAAAATGTGTTTCGTCGAAAATTTCAACGGAATTTTTTTCCGACAAAATGTATGATGAAAATATTTTTGTGGAAAACTTTTGACGGAATTTAAATTCTGTAAAAAATTTTGACTATTTTTTTTTCCGTCAAATTTTTTTACAGAAATATGTTTCGTTAAAATTTTTGAAGGAAATATTCTTCGACGAATATGTTTCTTGTCAAACATATTGAGGGAAATATTTTAACAAAATTTAGTTTCCGTAAAGAATTTTGACATAAAATTTTCTGTCAGAATTTTTTACAAAAATATTTTTCATCACAAATTTTTAGGGAAATATTTTTCTTCGAAAATTTTCGCTGGAAATGTGTCCTGTTGAAAATTTTGGTGAAAATGTTTTCCGTAAAAAAATGTGAAAGAAATATTTTCTGGTAAAAATTTTTACGTAATTGTTTTCTGTCAAAAAATTTTGATTGAAATATTTTTCATTGAAAAGTTTGACGGAAATATTCCCGTTGAAAGTTTCAACGGAATTTAGATTCACTCAAGAATTTTGACTTAATTTATTTCCGAAAAAAATTTATGTCAGTTATTTTGGGCAATTCTTGTTTCGTCTCTATTTTCGATGTAATGTGATTTTCATCAAAAATTCGTCACTATGTTCGACGAAATATTTTTCGTCGATAAATTCTATCGGTATTTGAGACTTTTCTAATAATGCCACATTTAAAAATGATTCATATTTATTTAGTTTTCACATTTTAATGCTAAGGTTAGATAAGTAATTTTTAATATTTTCCCCCTTAAACCCCCCAAATTAGGGGAACTTTAATTTTAAAAGTGGAAAGGGTTTTGGAGGATTTTGCATAAATCCACAATTCCCTTCCCCCATTTTTTTTAAGGGAAAAACTACTCTTATGCTACATGTGATAACTTTCTCTCCTACACACCCTTCGATAACTGTGCCACATTTTTCTTTTCTTTTTATTTTTCAGTTGGTGGAGCCCACAAATTTATCTCTATGACATGAGATAATTTATCTCCTTTAACATAAGATTAATAAAACCCTTTTTTTAAACTCACAAACAAGAGAAGTGATTAATAAACCTCCCTTCCCATCCTTCCCCTCCAAAAATCAACTCTCAAACAAAGCCTTAGTAACATAAATCTTGAGAGAACGAAGAGCAATTGTTTTTTATAATTTAAAATAATTCAACTGTTCTTCTACCAATCACTCTCAAAACAAAGTGAAATAATTTCTATAAGAATCATTCCGTCCGGAGAGTTCCAAAACAATGAAAATTCTTGTAAGAAATAGTTGGTCGACTACTTATAAAAATAGCATAATCCATCAAAAACTAATTTTGAATTTGTTAAAAAACCGGTTTGAACTTGATAACCGGTTTATGGTTAATAATCGATTTTGATTTAAAACCGGTTATAAAACATAAACCGGTTTCAGAATCGGTTTCAAACCAGTTTAGAAAATTGAAAACCGATTTTAAAAGAGAAAACCGGTTCGGTTCGATTTTTCTTAAAACTAGTTATGAACCGCTCCATGCACACCCCTAAAACTGGGAACCCTTCCATTTCAAGCATGTTAATTAAAAGAGAGGTTGGTCTTTGCAAATCCAGAACTAATAAACAAGAAATAAACAAACACTAAACGTTGAAAAAATCATCATCTACTTTGAGTGGTTTGATTTACTTTTCCCATTTAGAATGGTAGAAATTAATAATCCAAGGATGTAAGAGAAATTTAAGAATGATAGATTAATAATCTTTATAAATATTTTAAATATTTAATGGCACAAACAGAGCAAAATAAATATTTTACTCTATAAGTTCATAAATATCTCTTTAAGTGCTAGTTGAATCGTAAATCCAATTTTTTAATGACCCCCTATTCCTATCAATATTAGTTTAAGGTATATGAGAAAAAAATATCAATTTGTTTTGCTATATTTAAGGGGCAATTAAAATGTTTTTCATAGCAAGGGAACAAATGCAGCGTTTCTTTTTCATACGAGATCGAAAGAAAAAATATACACTTCTTCAATAAATGTATTTTCCAATAATAAGAGAAGGATTCTTTAATAGCTTATGTCCTTGACACTGCTTTACCTATTACGCCTAAGGAAGGGGAAGATGGGTTTACGGAATTTGATTTCGAGACCCACAAGCAACACATGGATGATAATGTGTTGGCTTGTTGCATCATGCTGGCATCTATGTCGCCTGAACTGCGTAAACAGCACGAGCATATGGATGCCCCCTCTATTATCCTGCATCTCAGGGAGTTGTATGATATTAAAGGCAGACATAAGAGGTATGAGACCTTTAGGGAATTTTTCCTGTGCAAGATGACTGAAGGCATGTGTTTTAACCGCCATGTACTGAAGACGATGGCACTCATTGAGAAGCTAGAGGGTCTAGGGTTCACAATGGATGCTGAATTAATTAATGACTTAGTTCTATCATCACTTCCTCCTTCTTTCAGTGAATTCATAATGGATTACAACATGCATGGGATGCTTGTGAGCTTGCCAGAGTTGTTAAGGATGTTAACGACTGCTGAAATGTCTATCAAGAAAGATGAGACACAAGCTCTTAGGATTGGTGGGCCTGAAAGGGCCATGGGTAAAGGCAAGGAGCCTGCAAAAGGCAACTCCCTTAAGCCCAAAGGAAAACCCAATAAGAAAAAGGGCAAAGAGAAAGGTAAGAAAGCACCCAAGGACAAAATCGATGCTGTGTGCTTCCATTGTGGCAAATATGGCCATTGGAAAAGGAATTGTCCAGACTACCTGAAGAGTGTGAAGGAGCATGGTGATGCTTCAACCCCAGGTATTCACATGATTGAGATAAATTATTTTTATGCTAATCCGACTTCATATGGTATTGGATACCGGTTATGGTTCTTATAACCTGCAATGTGTTGCAGGTGCTTAGAAGCCTAGAAGATTAGAGAAGAACGAGGTGGACCCCGCGTAGGTGATGAAGCAAGAGTTGCTGCTCATGCTGATGGGGATACTGACCTCATTAGCCTACGGGCACCTTATTGCATTTGAATAATTGTCTTTATGTTCCCAACATTTCTAGAAGTATTATTTCTTGTTAAGAACAAGATGGTTTTGCTTTAACTATTAAGGATAGTACATTTTCTATCATTTTGAATGATATTGTTTTTGGTACGCTTCTTTGATTAATGGCTTGTATGTTTTGGAAATGGGAATAAAGTGCTCAATGTAGATGTGAAATGACCTAGGATAGATAATCAATCCTATCTTTGGCACTGTATACTAGGGCACATAAATGAAACAAGATTGTCTAGGATGCATAGAGATGGATACCTGGACTCCAAGGATTTTGAATCCTATGGACAGTATGAATCTTGTCTAGCTGGGAAAATGATTCCTCAAAAGCCCAAAGGGTTGAGATTCATAGGGTTAGTGAGTTCTCACTGTGATTTATGTGGCCCAATGTAAATTGAGGCTAGAGGAGGAAACTCCTATTTCATTTACTGATGAAGTAGAGAAACAACGTGGCAGGATGGTTAAGTCATTGCGATCAGATCGTAACGGTGAAATCTGAGCCATGAGTTTCGGGATTATCTCAAAGAGGCAGCGGGAGTAAGATTGATCTTGAAGAAGTGCAAGATCCACAAGAACAGATTGAGGAACCCGAGTCTGCTCCGCAGGCAACGTTCTCCAATGGAGAAGTAAACACACAACTCCATAGATCTACGAGGGTCATCCATCCACCTGAGAGGTATGGGTTTGTGATTGAGAATCAGCAAAATGTTGAGGATGATGAACCAAGTAACTACGAGGAGGCAGTCAAGGATGTTGACTCCTCTAGATGGATTGAAGCCATGGAATCTGAAATGGATTCGATGTATCAGAACAAGGTATGGACCTTGGTTCCTAAACCGCAAGGAATAGTTCCTATCGGAAATAAGTGGGTCTTTAAAAGAAAGACTGATGCAGATGGCAACGTTCAGACATACAAAGCTAGGTTGGTGGCGAAAGGGTATCGTCAAAGACAAGGAGTTGACTATGATGAAACTTTCTCACCAATTGCCATGATCAAATCTATTAGGATCATGCTTGCAATAGCAGCATACCACGACTATGAAATTTGGCAAATGGATGTCAAGACCGCCTTCTTGAATGGGTTCTTGAAGGAGGAAGTGTACATGACACAACCTGAAGGCTTTGAAATCAAAGATCAGGAGCATATGGTATGCAAACTACAAAGGTCAATATATGGGCTAAAGCAAGCATCTAGGAGTTGGAATATACGTTTTGATGAAGTCGTTAAGAGTAACGGTTTTATCAAGAACAAGGATGAGCCTTGTGTTTACAGGAAGGTTAGTGGGAGTAATATCGTCTTCCTAGTGCTTTATGTAGACGACATATTGCTAATAGGAAATAACATCCCCACATTAAAAATAACGAAAGAGTAGCTTTCAGAAAACTTCACATGAAGGATTTGGGAGAGGCAGCCTTTATACTTGGTATAAAGATCTATAGAGATAGATCCAAGAGGCTACTGGGTTTATCTCAATCCACGTACGTTGACAAGATGCTAAAGAGGTTTAGCATGGAAGGGTCGAAAAGGAGTTTTCTTCCTGTCAGTCATGGGGTACACCTATCAAGGGCTATGTGTCCTAAGTCACAGCTTGAGAAGGATCGCATGAGTGGAATTCCATACGCTTCGGCTATTGGATCCATCATGTATGCCATGATATGTACGAGACCAGATGTCTCATATACTTTAAGCATTACGAGCAGATATCAGTCAGATCCTGGAGAGGGTCACTGGATGGCAGTCAAAACCATCCTTAAATACTTAAGAAGAACTAAGGATGCGTTTCTGGTCTATGGTGGAGTTAATGAGCTAACAGTTAAAGGGTTCACTGAAGCCAGCATTCATAGTGACAAAAATGATTGTAAGTCACAATCAGTGTTCGTATTCACCTTAAATGGTGGGGTAGTATATTGGAAGAGTTCCAAGCAGGATACTAAAGCAGATTTAATGACAGAAGCTGAATACATAGCTGCTTCAGAAGCGGCTTAGGAGGCCGTGTGGATCAAGGAAGTTCATTTCTGAACTAAGGGTGGTTCCAAGCGTGAATGTGCCCATACAGTTGCTTTGCGACAACACTGGAGCCATTACGCAGTCAATGGAACCTAGGTCTCATCAAAGATCTAAACACGTGCTCTGCAAATATCACCTGATTAGAGTAATCAATGATAAAATGGATGTAAAGAACGATTATATTCCCACAGACGATAACCTGGCTGATTCTCTGACAAAGGCTGTTTCTCAGAGAAAAACATAATAGTGATTATGAGGCTTTAGGTATACGACTTAGGTCTGATTGGCTCTAGGCCAAGTGGGAGCTTGTTAGTATATGGGTGTCCTAGAGACAATTTTTTGATTAAATAAAGGACACTAGATGTAGAACTTTGTTTGTCACAAATAAATGAAAGCACTATTTATTCAGTTTCATATTGTGTCTTGATATTATTGCTAATTTTATATGAACGAACTGGATAAACCCCTTGGAATAGAACAGGTATCTCTTGAGTATCTGTGATGAGATCACGATCATGAGGATTCAAGGATATCGCATGTCTATTCCTAATTATATGTTCCTAGTCTAGAGACACTGAGTTTGGGGATCAGTGATCTCGGGTAAGACTAGTACGACTTATCTACTTGTATATGGATACAAGGTAAAGACCTCATGAGCTGCAGATATGGAGATATCTTAGCTAAAGTCGTGGGTGGACCTATAAGAGTATAGCTCGCACAGAACAGACCCAAAAAGAGACTCTATGAGGAAATCTCATAGATAGTGTCATTAGAGTAATCTCTTTATGTTTGGGTATGTCTTTCCTTAGACCAGAAGTTATTACCTAGACTGTGTTCTTGAAGGCATGTTTTGATTGTATGCCTTGTCTGCCTGAAACAGGGAGACTCATAGGTATACTGTTGGGCGTGTCCTTAAAGGGCACAGGGCTAGGGTAATAAGCTGAAGGAATTCGTCAAATCTCTGTGAGAGATTAGGTTATCTGTAAACCAGAGAAATCGGGATGACATTTACAGGGACTCGAGAATCTATGCATAGTAAAAGAGATCATGAGATGATCTACCTTTAGAGTCAGTAAATTGAAGATTCCCTTTTTCGAATAAAGCTTACCCTAAACCGCAGGGGTTGATACATTTCCTTACCCTAGGTTAATGGGAAGATAACCGAGACGAAGGGAAATACTTACGGTAACCAAATATGTGCAATAGGATGATCAAGTCATTAATCTGACTAATTCTGAGGCAACAAAGCATTGCTAGTGCTCTGTGTTGTCATTAATTGGGTTGTGGGCTTGTTGGGCCCAAGCCCAGTTATGTCAGAAGCTAAGTTGGACCTAATGGGTCACACACATACACCTTGTAGTCATGATAAACTAGCTTTAAAGGTATTGGGCCTAATAATGGTTGTTAGCCCAAGAAGCTGTTTGGAAGCCCACCTAAATGGGTGGAGGGCGCATGGAGCTTAGTAATGGGCTTGGATAGTCCAAGCCATTACTAATTAATTTAATTAGTTAAATTAATAATCAAACATTTGAATTTCGAATTTTGAATTAGAAATCTGAATTTTGAAATTTGTAATTTGAATTTTGAATTTTGAAATTCGATTTTTGAATTTGAAATTTGAAATTTAAATTTTGAAATTTGAATTTGGAATTTGAATTTTGAAATTCGAATTTTGAATTTGAAATTTGAAATTTTGAATTTGAATGTTTGAACATTTGAATTCAAGTGTTTGAATTCGAATTTGAATAGGCTATGAAAATTTGTTTCATAACAAAAGGATAAGATAAGATCTTATTGGAACAAATTCCTTGGATCAAGAAGAGATCTTTGGAGATTACCTTGGGGCTGTTTGGGGCGCACACTTAGGTGATAAGGATGTGATCTTGTCACTTAAAACAAAGCTCCAATCAGATTTGGTAGTTGAGAGAATAAGTGGGTAAGTTGGTTCAAATTTTGAATGCAACTACTCAACATATTTGGACCCCTTTTAGGGCTGAATTATGCGCATGAAATAGATACTATATGATAGTTTATGAATCTGATTTTGAATTTTTTTGAACTTAGTTTCATGAGGATATGATTGGAGGTTGTTGGCAAGATTTGCTTTGCAACAACTCCACCTTATCCTCCCTGATTCATGCGCCACTTTCAAATGGTTTTGAAAGGATAATTTTCATTTTAAATTATCATTCTCTCTTCCTCCAAAGGGTGCGCATAACATAGTGCGTTCCTCTCCTTAGGATTTTGAGAAAACCTAGCCTACACTCCTTCATATCATGCACCATTCTGTAAGGTAGTTCACTACACCTTTCCAAACAGAATACCTAGCCTCCACCTTCACCACTTGTGCGCATAGCAAGCCTCACTGTAGTGTTCATCTGGTGGCTTTCAAGAAGGAGTTCTTGCATCATTGACGAACGGTGGTGTGAATCACCATTAGAGGGTTTGAACCCTTCAAGCCTGACATCTGATCTCCCTGACTGATCAGGCCAAAAATAAGGTAACATCATGCTTTCTTAAAGCAAGAACCTTTGTGTGCATGTATGTTTCCGCAGTAAAAATTTTGTTTTTACACCTTACATGCATCGGCCTTCAAAGGCCAGTTTTACTTTCAGAATATCCATGAAATCATCCTCAATCACCATGAAATCATTCTCAATCACCATGAAATCATCATCAATCTCCATCATATCATCCTCAATCTCCATGAAATCATCCTCAATCGCCATTGATTCCTCAGTCTTTGACCCGGAATAAGGCTGATCACCGTAGCTAGGAACTCTGGCGCCGTAAGGGCTAGTGAAATTGATGATGCTCTGGGTTCCCTACTTCAAGAAAGGGGAAGGGAACGTGAAATTGTGAAGAGGTTTTGATCTCATGGGACTCGTCACCAAGGACTTCGGCGCAAGAACCGCTTCAACCAAACCCCTCAATGCTTTTTACCGAAAGAAAAAAATGGCAGGAAAAATAGCGAAAACAAGAAGGAAGAATAGAAAAACCAGTGTTGAGCACAAAGGAAGGCTGAAAAATTTCTCAGGAAAATTTGGGATGCGTGATTGATTGTGTTTTGCAAAGTTGCCAGGAAAGGAAACTTATATAAGAGCGAGAGAAAGGGTAAGAGAAGGTCTTACACGTGATGAGTTGAAACCGAGGTTAACCCGTCAAAATATAAAATGAGGAGCAGATCTTGTCCTATACTAATTAACATGATCTTGTGATATGGACAATCATAATCATATATTGGTGAATTAATAGTGATAAGAGATGAGAGGGAAAAAATATAAGGATAAGAATTTATACAATCATCATCGTTGATTTAATTATTAATGGTTAAGATCCTCCCACATGACATGATCATGTTAAATTACACATGAGATGATCCATTTCCGTAAAATCAACTAGCCCTATTGGTAGGGGTGTTCAAAATGTCCAAAAGAACCAAACCGATTCATAACCAAAATGCTCCACATTTTAAAAACCGGTTATTTTTAAAAACCAATTTCATATGAAACTACATTTTATTTTATAAACTGGTTATTTACCAAACCATAAAAATAATTGGTTATCCATGGTTATCCATAACCAAACTACTTTACAATTAGAGAACAAATAAGTATTATCTTTTATTATGCCTATTATATTAGTCAATTGTCTCAAACTTTCAAACAATAAACTCGCAAAAAAAACTTTAGCAGCTCGGGTAAATAAATTATTTTGTCCGATGAAATTTTATCCAATAAAACTTCTATCGAAATTTTTTACAAAAAAATTTTTTGTCAGATTTTTTTACGGAAATATTTTTCATCAAAAATCTTTGACAAAAATTTGTTCCTTTGAAAATCATGATAGAAATGATTTTTGTTGAAACTTTTACTGGAAATATTTTCTATCGAAAATTTTCGATGAAAATGTGTTTCGTCGAAAATTTCAACGGAAATTTTTTCCGTCAAAATGTATGATGAAAATATTTTTGTCGAAAACTTTTGACGGAATTTAGATTATGTAAAAAAATTAGACTAATTTTTTTTTCCGTCAAAAATTTTTACTAAAATATTTTTCGTTAAAATTTATGAAGGAAATATTTTTCGTCGAAAATTTCGACGAATATGTTTTTTTTTAAATATTTTGAGGGAAATATTTTAACAAAATTTAGATTCCGTAAAGAATTTTGACATAAAATTTTCTGTCAGAATTTTTTGCAAAAATATTTTTCATCACAAATTTTTAGGGAAATATTTTTCTTCGAAAATTTTCGCTGGAAATGTGTCCTGTTGAAAATTTTGGTGAAAATGTTTTCCGTAAAAAAATGTGAAAGAAATATTTTCTGGCAAATTTTTTTACGTAATTGTTTTCTGTCAAAAAATTTTGATTGAAATATTTTTCATTAAAAGTTTGACAGAAATAATCCCATTGAAAGTTTCAACGGAATTTAGATTCTATCAAGAATTTTGACTGAATTTATTTCCGAAAAAAATTTATGTCAGTTATTTTGGCCAATTCTTGTTTCGTATCTATTTTCGATGTAATGTGATTTTCATCAAAAATTCGTCACTATGTTCGACGAAATATTTTTCATCGATAAATTCTGTCGGTATTTGAGAATTTTCTAATAATGCCACATTTAAAAATGATTCATATTTATTTAGTTTTCACATTTTAATGCTAAGGTTAGATAAGTAATTTTTAATATTTTCCCCTTTAAACTCCCCAAATTAGGGGAACTTTAATTTTAAAAGTGGGAAGGGTTTTGGAGGATTTTGCATAAATCCACAATTCCCTTCCCCCATTTTTTTAAGGGAAAAACTACTCTTATGCTACATGTGATAACTTTCTCTCCTACACACCCTTCGATAACTGTGCCACCTTTTTTTTTCAGATGGTGGAGCCCACAAATTTATCTCTATGACATGAGATAATTTATCTCCTTTAACATAAGATTAATAAAACCCTTTTTTTAAACTCACAAACAAGAGAAGGGATTAGTAAACATCCCTTCCCATCCTTCCCCTCCAAGAATCAACTCTCAAACAAAGCCTTAGTAACATAAATCTTGAGAGAACAAAGAGCAATTGTTTTTTTATAATTTTAAAATAATTCAACTGTTCTTCTACCAATCACTCTCAAAACAACGTGAAACGATTTCTATAAGAATCATTTCGTCCGGAGAGTTCCAAAACAATGAAGATTCTTGCAAGAAATAGTTGGTCGACTACTTATAGAAAAACATAATCCATCAAAAACCAAATTTGAATTTGTTAAAAATCGGTTTTGAACTTGATAACCGGTTTATGGTTAATAATCGGTTTTGATTTAAAACCGGTTATAAGTCATTAACCGGTTTCAGAATCAGTTTCAAACCAGTTTGGAAAATTGAAAACCGGTTTTAAAAGAGAAAAACCGGTTCGGTTTGAAAACCAATCCATTTAAAACCGGTTCGGTTCGATTTTTGTTAAAACTAGTTTTGAACCGCTCCATGCACACCCCTAAAACTGGGAATCCTTCCATTTCAAGCATGTTAATTAAAAGAGAGGTTGGTCTTTGCAAATCCAGAACTAATAAACAAGAAATAAACAAACACTAAACGTTGAAAAAATCATCACCTACCTTGAGTGGTTTGATTTACTTTCCCCATTTAGAATGGTAGAAATTAAAAATCCAAGGATGTAACAGAAATTTAAGAATGATAGATTAATAATCTTTATAAATATTTTAAATATTTAATGGCACAAATAGAGGAAAATAAATATTTTACTCTATAAGTTCATAAATATCTCTTTAAGTGCTAGTTGAATCGCAAATCCAATTTTTTTATGACCCCCTATTCCTATCAATATTAGTTTAAGATATATGAGAAAAAAATATATCAATTTGTTTTGCTATATTTAAGGGGCAGTTAAGATGCTTTTCATTGCAAGGGAACAAATACAACGTTTCTTTTTCATACGAGATCGAAAGAAAAAAATATACCCTTCTTCAAGAAATGTATTTTCCAATAATAAGAGAAGGATTCATTTTTTCTGCCCTCAATATAAATATAAGTTATCTACGTTGAATCTAAAATGACGTTATTTTAAGACGAAAATTAAGATTTTTTTGTAATTAAAATTATTTTAAGATTATAATTATTTTTCTCATTTTAATTTTTTAATCTTTCAAGCAAAATGACGTTGTTTTGGAAGTGAATATTAAAACCTTAAAAGAATCAAAATCAAAATTACTATTTTTTAGTATGCTTATTTTCTTTTTATTAGTGTAATGGTGGAGTTTTTTTCCCCTTAATGCTATATATACTTAAAAAGAATCTTCAAATTTATCTATTCTGCAATTACATTAGACGCGAGTTTTTCATTGAGGTGCGTAATTCATCATAGTTTTTTTTTCATGAGGGACCCATGGCCCTGAGCAAAAATTAACTACTAAAGTGCAATCGTTTTTTTTTTGTGGTGCAATCGTTTGTAATAACCTTATAAAGAACTTATAATTTAATTAATTAATAACGAACTTTAGTGCGATGTTATTGTTGAAACATGAAAGTGCAATCGTTCCCCGGCCAAAAAAAATTAATTTATTACTTTACTAATAAAAAATCACGAAAAAATATTCGTTTTGAAATTAATTATGAAAATATAGCAGTCAAACATGCTCCACGGGGGCGTGACCGGTTGGAGAGACAAGCCCAATTTGGGCGTGACCGAGTAGAGAGACACGCCCAAATGGGGCGTGTTTAACCAGGTGCTGTCACGTGCCACAAAAATCAACAGTTTGACCGTAAAACTTTGGAAGTCCATAACTTTTGACTCGAGTGTCCGAATTAGGTAAAAAAAAATTCATTCCACATAACTTTTCGAGATCTACGTAATAACACCTCATTTGTCACATTTTGTCTCATAAAAAAAATTGAATTTACAATAATGATACCATAAGAACGTCTAGACTCAAATTAATAAATAGAAAATCACTATTATGATTAGAAACATTCATAATAAAGATGTGGTAGTAACATTATTTGGTTGTCACAATATCTTATCCCAATTATAAGTTCATATATATATAATTATTAATTCGCAATAAATGATAACCGTTGATTGGCGGAAATCAACGGTTAAGATGTGGTAGTAACATTATTTGGTTGCCACAATATCTTATCCCAATTATAAGTTCATATATACATATATATATATATATATATATATATATATATATATAACGTGCAAAAATATAAATGACAAATTTATAAATTACTAAATTTACATAATAATACAAAAATTGGGACGATGTGCACTTCTGCTCCACCGAGAAGGATTAGAATAGAAAAAAATTACATTTATCAAAAATAAAAATAAAAAATGGCAGCAACCAAATTCTCTCGCTACAAAGGAGAACAAGCAATTATCTGTATTGAATCTCCATGAAATCATCCTCAATTACCATGAAATCATCATCAATCTCCATCAAATCATCATCAATCTCCCTCAAATCATCCCCAATCTCCAAGAAATCATCCTCAATCTCCATGAAATCATCCTCAATCTACATGAAATCATCCTCAATCGCCATTGATTCCTCAGTCTTTGACCCGGAACAACGCTGATCACCGTAGCTAGGAACTCTGGCGCCGTAAGGGCTAGTGAAATTGATGCTGCTCTAGGTTCCCTACTTCAAGAAAGGGGAAGGGAACGTGAAATTGTGAAGAGGTTTTGATCTCATGGGACTCGTCACCATGGACTTCGGCGCAGGAACCGCTTCAACCAAACCCCTCAATGCTTTTTACTGGAAGAAACAAATGGCAAGAAAAATAGTGAAAACGAGAAGGAAGAATAGAAAAACCAGCGTTGAGCACAAAGGAAAGCTGAAAATTTTCTCACAAAAATGTTGGGATGCGTGATTGATTGTTTCGCAAAGTTGCCAGGAAAGGAAAGTTATATAAGAGCGAGAGAAAGGGTAAGAGAAGGTGTTACACGTGATGAGTTGAAACCGAGGTTAACCCGTCAAAATGTAAAATGAGGAGCAGATCTTCTCCTATACTAATTAACATGATCATGTGATATGGGCAATCATAATCATATATTGGTGAATTAATGGTGATAAGAGATGAGAGAGAAAAAATATAAGGATAAGAAGTTATACAATCATCATCGTTGATTTAATTATTAATGGTTAAGATCCTCCTACATGACATGATCATGTTAAATTACACATGAGATGATCCATTTCCGTAAAATCAACTAGCCCTATTGGTAGGGGTGTTCAAAATGTCCAAAAGAACCAAACCGATCCATAACCAAAACGCTCCACATTTTAAAAATCGGTTATTTTTAAAAACCGGTTTCATATGAAACTACATTTTATTTTATAAACTGGTTATTTACCAAACCATATAAATAATTGGTTATCCATAAGCAAACTACTCTACAATTAGAGAACAAATAAGTATTATCTTTTATTATGCCTATTATATTAGTCAATTGACTCAAACTTTCAAACAATAAACTAGCAAAAAAAGTTAAGCAGCTCGGGTAAATAAATTATTTTGTCCGATGAAATTTTATCCAATAAAACTTTTATCGAAATTTTTTACAAAAATTGTTTGTCAGATTTTTTTACGGAAATATTTTTCATCGAAAATCTTTGACACAAATTTGTTCCTTTGAAAATCTTGATAGAAATGATTTTTGTTGAAAATTTTACTGGAAATATTTTCTGTCGAATATCTCAACGAAATTTTTTTCCGTCAAAATGTATGATGAAAATATCTGTCGAAAACTTTTGACGGAATTTAGATTGTGTAAAAAATTTTGACTAATTTTTTTTTCCGTCAAATTTTTACAGAAATATTTTTCGTTAAATTTTTTGAAGGATATATTCTTCGTCGAAAATTTCGACGAATATGTTTTTTGTCAAATATTTTGAGGGAAATATTTTCACGAAATTTAGATTCCATAAAGAATTTTGACATAAAATTTTCTGTCATAATTTTTTACAAAAATATTTTTCATCACAAATTTTTAGGGAAATATTTTTCTTCGAAAATTTTTGTTGGAAATGTGTCCTATTGAAAATTTTGGTGAAAATGTTTTCCGTAAAAAAATGTTAAAGAAATATTTTCTGGCAAAATTTTTTACGTAATTGTTTTCTGTCAAAATATTTCGATTGAAATATTTTTCATTGAAAAGTTTGACGGAAATATTCCCGTTGAAAGTTTCAACGGAATTTAGATTCTATCAAGAATTTTGACTGAATTTATTTTCGAAAAAAATTTATGTCAATTATTTTGGCCAATTCTTGTTTCGTCTCTATTTTCGATGTAATGTGATTTTCATCAAAAATTCATCACTATGTTCGACGAAATAATTTCCATCGATAAATTCTGTCGGTATTTGAGACTTTTTTAATAATGCCACATTTAAAAATGATTCATATTTATTTAGTTTTCACATTTTAATGCTAAGGTTAGATAAGTAAATTTTAATATTTCCCCCTTAAACCCCCCAAATTATGGGAACTTTTATTTTAAATGTGGGAAGGGTTTTGGAGGATTTAGCATAAATCCACAATTCCCTTCCCCCATTTTTTTTAAGGGAAAAACTACTCCTATGCTACATGTGATAACTTTTTCTCCTACACACCCTTCGATAACTGCACCACCTTTTTCTTTTCTTTTTATTTTTTAGATAGTGGAACCCACAAATTTATCTCTATGACATGAGATAATTTATCTCCTTTAACATGAGATTAATAAAACCCTTTTTTTAAACTCACAAACAAGAGAAGGGATTAATAAACCTCCCTTCCCTTCCTTCCCCTCCAAAAATCAACTCTCAAACAAAGCCTTAGTAACATAAATCTTGAGAGAATGAAGAGCAATTGTTTTTTATAATTTTAAAATAAGTCAACTGTTCTTCTACCAATCACTCTCAAAACAACGTGAAACTATTTCTATAAGAACCATTCTGTCCGGAGAGTTCCAAAACAGTGAAGATTCTTGCAAGAAATAGTTGGTCGACTACTTATAAAAATAGCATAATCCATCAAAAACCAATTTTGAATTTGTTAAAAAACTGGTTTTGAACTTGATAACCGGTTTATGGTTCATAATCGGTTTTGATTTAAAACCGGTTATAAACCATAAACCGGTTTCAGAATCGGTTTCAAACCAATTTAGAAAATTGAAAAACGGTTTTAAAAGAGAAAAACCGGTTCGGTTTGAAAACCAAACCATTTAAAACCGGTTCGGTTCAATTTTTGTTAAAACTGGTTATGAACCGCTCCATGCACACCCCTAAAATTGGGAATCCTTCCATTTCAAGCATGTTAATTAAAAGAGAGGTTGGTCTTTTTAAATCCAGAACTAATAAACAAGGAATAAACAAACACCAAACGTTGAAAAAGTCATCATCTACTTTGAGTGGTTTGATTTACTTTCCTAATTTAGAATGGTAGAAATTAATAATCCAAGGATGTAACAGAAATTTAAGAATGATAGATTAATAATCTTTATAAATATTTTAAATATTTAATGGCACAAACAGAGCAAAATAAATATTTTACTCTATAAGTTCATAAATATCTCTTTAAGTGCTAGTTGAATCTCAAATCCAATTTTTTTAAAGACCCCCTATTCCTATCAATATTAGTTTAAGATACATGAGAAAAAAAATATCAATTTGTTTTTCTATATTTAAGGGGCAATTAAAATGCTTTTCATAACAAGGGAACAAATGCAGCGTTTCTTTTTCATACGAGATCGAAAGAAAAAATATACCCTTCTTCAATAAATGTATTTTCCAATAATAAGAGAAGGATTCATTTTTTCTGCCGTCAATATAAATATAAGTTATCTACGTTGAATCTAAAATGATGTTATTTTAAGACGAAAATTAAGATTTTTTTGTAATTATAATTATTTTAAGATTATAATTATTTTTCTCATTTTAAATTTTTAATCTTTCAAGCAAAATGACGTTGTTTTGGAAGAGAATATTAAAACCATAAAAGAATCAAAATCAAAATTACTATTTTTTAGTATGCTTATTTTCTTTTTATGTGTGTAATGGTGGAGTTTTTTTCCCCTTAATGCTATATATACTTAAAAAGAAACTTCAAATTTATCTATTCTGCAATTACATTATATGCGAGTTTTTCATTGAGGTGCGTAATTCATCATAGTTTTTTTTTTCATGAGGGACCCATGGCCCTGAGCAAAAATTAACAACTAAAGTGCAATCATTTTTAATAACCTTATAAAGAACTTATAATTTAATTAATTAATAACGAACTTTAGTGCGATGTTATTGTTGAAACTTGAAAGTGCAATCGTTTCCCGGGCAAAAAAAAATTAATTTATTACTTTACTAATAAAAAATTACGAAAAAATATTCGTTTTGAAATTAATTATGAAAATATATCAGTCAAACATGCTCCACGGGGGCGTGCCCAGTGCACAGAGAAATTTATACTCATAATATATCTGTACATGAAGGCAAAACTGGTACTCCGTATACTCCAGATCACACATGGACCCAGTCCATTTGGTGTCTGTATCACCTCTGTATATAACATCAAAATTGTTTTGTATTACCACATGGGCTGCCCCCATAATCTTAGTAGTAGTGGTATAATATACACCTGTTACATATAAGTTAATTCATCTTACTTTCTCGTGTCATTCTTCTCACTGGTAGTTTACTTTCGTTTCCGTTACCCCTCTGACCTGGTTTATAACATAGTCACTGTTATAATAATTCACATTCTCTTCGTAATTTCGTACACGTTTTCTAACTCGTAATAGTTCCTTGTGTCTTGTTACCGTTCAGTCCATAGTCCATTATTTCTTCCTTGCTTATTCTTCTCACAGATTGTTTACTCTTTTACTTTGACTAATCACTCGCCATGGTTCATAACATAATCTCTAATCCATAATTCCTGAATTTTCTCAAAGTTCTGTACACATCTCACATCTCTTAGTATAAGTTTCACATTTCCCATCACACAGGGATCTTCCAATCATTTCCGTCGAATCACAAAGAACTACTTCTCCTCAATCCTTGCACTGAAATTTACATTAATCCTTGCACTAAAATTCTACATCACTCTTGCACTTAAAACTGCTCGTCCGTCTTTGCACTGACAATTATACCTCAGCTCATTAACTAATCTTATCATTTTCATCTTGACATTACACATTAACTCTTTTACTGACCACATAATTCCACACTCTCTGCACACTTTACACATCAGTTCTTTCGTTAACCACTTAATTTCACACTTTATTGCACTTAGTTCACACACTAACCACACGGTTTCACACTAGGTTGTACCTTAGCTCATTCTCTAATCATATGATCTCACCTTATTGTTATACAACAATAACCCGCAAAATCACGCCATCGTTCTAGTCCATTGCCTGCTACGGCTCACATAAGATACGCTAAATACTGTAGAGCAACTCATCAATTTTCCTGATCACTTCCACCCTTGGTGGTTGTAGAATATCTCTTTACCTTGAAAATGCCTCTACTCCGTCTGTCACTCCATATCAAATACCAATATTTTCATAAGCGCACTACTATTAGTAATACTTATATATATACTACAAGATCATAATTTCTTTACAATTTTCATTACTGTCTTACCCATGACTGTACATCTCAACCGTCCTATTCATTTTTCACTGATACGTCCGCCAATCTGAGTCGACCTCCACTAACTGCAATAGTGTCTTCATGGTACATATATCTTGTGCCATCCTTGGCGGTTCCTTCACTTTTCTTTATACATATTACACAAAATAATATACACATAATTAGTTCACCTCACTTGTGTTTAGTCAAAACTATCTCTTTACACTACAGGAAAAACAGGTTTTTGCGGCGGTTTATTTTGTTCTTAGCGGCGATTCAAACCGCCGCAAAAAAAATCTGTGGCATTTTGTAAACAGCCATTAAATCTGGCGCCACTGAATAATTTTGGGTCGGTTTTAGATAACCGACGGAACGACCGCCGTTGAAATCAAATCGACGTTATGTCCTCAAAACTGACGTTAGATAAATTTTGAAAATGCATAATAAAAAAATGGTGTTTAGCCACGTTTCTTGTAGTGATAAGTAGACACGTTTTAACCCTGGCTAAAGAAATTGTTTTTTTAAAAAAAATAGCTGTAATATGCTTTTGATACGTCCCGTGTAACTATCTTTTTTTGTGGGGAAAAGAATTTAAATTGAAAAATAATCAAATGCTCTTGAGCCAGCATCTCGATCCCAATTGACATTGATTATTTTCAAAGGTCGAATAGCTTCTCCAATACAAATGAGATAGGATTCAGGCAAAGTCTCAACAAGCATTCAACAGAAGTTTTGTAAACGATAACTCAAATTACCACAATAAGAATACAAACTTATTGGATCATAAAGCACAAACTTTCACCTCATAAAGCACAATATAGTTAAATAATTATAGATGCTTGAATAAAAATTTCCACCATCCTTATACAATCTACATGAAAGTGTTCCTAAAATACCAAGAAATTAATTGTGAATTTGTGACATGTGTATGTACTTCTATCATTAGAATTCTTGATGCCATATTGTAGACTTGGGATAATACCATGCCAACTTTTAGGCATCACAACCCAAACGCCCAAACCGTATTCACAGATAGGTACATTCAGACATTCGTTTGATAGAGGAAGCAACACATATAAGAATTGCTATACCTCCATGCAAAGGCAGAATTCAGAACATTTACTTTCTCCAATTGCTGGGCATTTAACCAGCATAACGTGTATCTCATACAAAAAAGACAAAACCATATCACCCCAACAGACAATATAATTTACTTTGGAAGCTTAGGAGAATATAAACAGGATCAATTACCTTGACATGTCATTGTAAAGAGCTCTTTTACGGAGTAGATTACACATGGCACACTGTAATGAGACAATATAAAATTAGCTTATTACGGTGGAAAACAAAATGAAATAATTACATTTATGCTTTCAATACAGGTCCATTGAAATTGCGATCAAACTAAAAAGGCATTGGAGATACAAAGCACCAAATTGTAAGGTCATTGAATTGATACACACACAAATGAGATAAAATATTCTTATTAATATTAAGATATTTATTAAGAAAAATATTTTACAATAGTATAACACCGTTCTTTTTTGTCTTAACTCCTTTGGATGAACTGTGTATAGCTAAACCTCAGGTTATGTATTCATATGGTCAAATTGATATCGTAATAGAAGGCCCTCAAAAGAACAATGAAAGCCCAATGAATCCACCATGCACGATTTTTGTGGGCGCAAGCTTAGTAGTATAATTCAGTGTGCATTCGGTTAGAAAGAGGGGCCTTTGACCCAAAACTAAGAGTTTGACACACGAAGCGAAACTAGAATATCAAGAGAATAAATAATAAAAATTAGTTAAAATTATAATTTAAGGATATTGGAAAGTGATAAATTAAAAACAAGAGTAGTTTATGTTTATACTATAATAATAAAGGACAGTACAGAAACAGGCACCTTCCATTGTTGCAATGGGTCAAAACAGAAAGCTTCTTTTTCTCTGTTTGATGCTGAATAAAACTAGCTCCATTAGAACCAATTGCTCTATTCGAGGCAACATCATCCTCAAGCATAATTTTAGCAGCTTCTACATATGCCTACAGAGTAATCCAGTATATTCAGGTTCAAATGACTTCGTTTATTTGCAAAAACTCCTAAAATATAAATATTAGCAATACCTGAAAAACACTCCTGGCCTCTGAAGTCGTAGCAGCAGCCTTAGATATGACTTCTTTAAGTTTTGTAGCAGCATCTGATAGGTTTACTGCAGTCGGCCAACTGAAGCATGAAGAAAAGAATCAACTAAAACTCATATTCTTGAAAGGAACTTCATGAAAACAACCTCAACTCTTAAGGAGACACTTCCATATGCGAAATGCTATTAACCAGGCAAAGGAATACTTAAATTAATCAAAATAAGTAGATTGCTCTCTTAGCAATGCAGAGAATTGAAAATACCTCGAGACAAGATATTCTAGTTTCTTCTGCAGGAAGGACGCAGCATCACCAGGTGACCCATTAAAACAATCTAAATTGAACAACTCCACAGCGAAAGAGAGTGCTGCTGCAATAGCAATAGCAGGTGCACCCCGGACCACCATATCCCATATGGCATTCCTAAAAATATTATGAACATTTAGATATTCAAATCCACTAACTGAAAATATCAAGAAGATCCTATTCCAGATTCCAGAGGCTTTTTTTTTCTTTTCATTTCGAACTGCGCAGACAAAATTATTTTGACAATTAAACTGTAACTATGGTAACATGACTAAAATCAACTTAGAAAGTACAAATTATATATGTAAATGCGATAATGACATTATTACTCCTTGTTGTATTAGAATTCAAACAAAGCATAAGAAATGGTACAAGCAAAGTTTTTTCTCCCCTTTTCTCAACTATAATAATATCTTACCAGTGTTGAATCCCGAATATCCAAGTAAATTGTTTCTAGAGGGAGCTTTCTCTGCACAGCAAGTATCATCAGCAGTGAATAAAGATTAAAAAAATAAGCATTGAATGAGTACACTAACTTACCAATGTATCTCATTTTCTAATGTGACACTTGAAGCCCAATCTGAAAAGTCAGGCATTCTTCGCTGCTCTTGTTCTTCATTAGAGAAGAGCATTTTATATTGGAGCACCTCATTTCCAATGGATATTCACCTAACAGAGGCACCCTGCTAACAATTCATTGAGTGATCAAAGCCAAGCTATTCAATGGATTGATACATTGGGAAGATTCAGAGTTATAATTTCCCACCACTGAAAGAAAGCAAAAAACTAGAGGCAAACGATATTGATTCATAATAATATTTATGAACATAAAAACTGTGCTTTTTACAGAACCTAGTTACAAGTTTCAAACAATTAGATCCAAGAGTACCTTCAAAATTTAAAGTAAAAAAAAATCCTCTTCAATCAATATTAATTTTTTTTCCAATATTGTGTTACCATTGTCAAGGTAAAAATGGGTTTTGGATCCTTACATTCAAAACCCACAATACAAATTTTGAATTTGACATAAAAAGTTGGCAGTCAAATAGATGGACATAGTAGCGAAAACCAAAGAATGCTTTCTAGGTCCATTCCTATTTTATCTAGCATAAAAGCATAACGGGGATAACTACACGGGGTCGTGATCGGTTGGAGAGACAAGCCCAATTTCGGCGTGACCGAGTAGAGAAACACGCCCCAATGGGGCGTGTTTCACCAGGTGCTGTCACGTGGCACAAAAATCAACAGTTTGACAGTAAAACTTTGGAAGTCCATAACTTTTGACTCGAGTATCCGAATTAGGTAAAAAAGTTTGATTCCACATAACCTTTCGAGATCTACGTAATAACAACTCATTTGACATATTTTGTCTCTCACAAAAAAAAATTGAATTTACAATAATGATATCATAAGAACGACTATACTCAAATTAATAAACAGAAAATCACTTTTATGATTAGAAACATTCATAATAAAGATGTGGTAGTAACATTATTTGGTTGTCGCAATATCTTATCCCAATTATAAGTTCATATATATATAATTATTAATTCACAATAAATGATAACCGTTGATTGGCGGAAATCAACGGTTAAGATGTGGCAGTAACATTATTTGGTTGTCACAATATCTATATATATATATATATATATATATATATATATATATATATATATATATATATATATATATATATATATATATATATAACGTGCAAAAATATAAATGACAAATTTATAAATTACTAAAATTTAGATAATAATACAAAAATTGGGACGATGTGCACTTGTGCTCCACCGAGAAGGATTAGAATAGAAAAAAAAATTAAATTTATCAAAAATAAAAATAAAAAATGGCAGCAACCAAATTCTCTCGCTACAAAGGAGAACAAGCAATTATGTATATTGAATCTCCAGGAAATCATCCTCAATCACCATGAAATCATCATCAATCTCCATCAAATCATCCTTAATCTCCATGAAATCATCCCCAATCTCCATGAAATCATCCCCAATCTCCATGAAATCATCCTCAATCTCCATGAAATCATCCTCAATCGCCATTGATTCCTCAGTCTTTGACCCAGAACAACGCTGATCACCGTAGCTAGGAACTCTGGTGCCGTAAGGGCTAGTGAAATTGATGCTGCTCTGGGTTCCCTACTTCAAGAAAGGGGAAGGGAACGTGAAATTGTGAAGATGATCCATTTCCGTAAAATCAACTAGCCCTATTGGTAGGGGTGTTCAAAATGTCCAAAAGAACCAAACCGATCCATAACCAAAACGCTCCACATTTTAAAAACCGGTTATTTTTAAAAACCGGTTTCATATGAAACTACATTTTATTTTATAAACTAGTTATTTACCAAACCATAGAAATAATTGGTTATCCATAACCAAACTACTCTACAATTAGAGAACAAAAAAGTATTATCTTTTATTATGCCTATTATATTAGTCAATTAGCTCAAACTTTCAAACAATAAACTAGCAAAAAAAGTTAAGCAGCTCGGGTAAATAAATTATTTTGTCCGATGAAATTTTATCCAATAAAACTTCTATCGAAATTTTTTACAAAAAATTTTTTTGTCAGGTTTTTTTACGGAAATATTTTTCATCGAAAATCTTTGACAAATATTTGTTCCTTTGAAAATCATGATAGAAATGATTTTTGTTGAAAATTTTACAGGAAATATTTTCTGTCGAAAATTTTCGATGAAAATGTGTTTCGTCAAATATTTCAACGGAAATTTTTTCCATCAAAATGTATGATGAAAATATTTTATTCGAAATTTTTTGACGGAATTTAGATTCTGTAAAAAAATTTGACTAATTTTTTTTTCCGTCAAAATTTTTTACAGAAATATTTTTCGTTAAAATTTTTCAAGGAAATATTCTTCGTCGAAAATTTCGACGAAGATGTTTTTTGTCAAATATTTTGAGGGAAATATTTTAACGAAATTTAGATTCCGTAAAGAACTTTGACATAAAATTTACTGTCAGAATTTTTTACAAAAATATTTTTCATCACAAATTTTTAGGGAAATATTTTTCTTCGAAATTTTTCGCTGGAAATGTGTACTGTTGAAAATTTTGGTGAAAATGTTTTCCGTAAAAAAAATGTGAAAGAAAGATTTTCTGCCAAAATTGTTTACGTAATTGTTTTCTGTCAAAAAAATTTGATTGAAATATTTTTCATTCAAAAGTTTGACGGAAATATTCACATTGAAAGTTTCAACGGAATTTAGATGCTCTCAAGAATTTTGACTGAATTTATTTTCGAAAAAAATTTATGTCTGTTATTTTGGCCAATTCTTGTTTAGTCTCTATTTTCGATGTAATGTGATTTTCATCAAAAATTCGTCACTATGTTCGACCAGATATTTTTCGTCGATAAATTCTGTCGGTATTTGAGACTTTTCTAATAATGCCACATTAAAAAATGATTCATATTTATTTAGTTTTCACATTTTAATACTAAGTTTAGATAAGTAATTTTTATTATTTTCCCCCTTAAACCCTCCAAATTAGGGGAACTTTAATTTTAAAAGTGGGAAGGGTTTTGGAGGATTTTGCATAAATCCACAATTCCCTTCCCCCCCCTTTTTAGGGAAAAACTACTCTTATGCTACATGTGATAACTTTCTCTCCTACACACTGTTCAATAACCGTGCCACCTTTTTCTTTTCTTTTGTTTTTATTTTTCAGATGGTGGAGCCCACAAATTTATCTCTATGACATGAGATAATTTATCTCCTTTAACATGAGATTAATAAAACCTTTTTTTTAAACTCACAAACAAGATAAGGTATTAGTAAACCTCCCTTCCCTTCCTTCCCCTCCAAAAATCTACTCTCAAACAAAGCCTTTGTAACATAAATCTTCAGAGAATGAAGAGCAATTGTTTTTTATAATTTTAAAATAATTCAACTGTTCTTCTACCAGTCACTCTCAAAACAACGTGAAACAATTTCTATAAGAATCATTTCGTCCGGAGAGTTCCAAAACAATGAAGATTCTTGTAAGAAATAGTTGGTCGACTACTTATAGAAATAGCATAATCCATCAAAAACCAATTTTGAATTTGTTAAAAAGCCGGTTTTGAACTTGATAACCGGTTTATGGTTCATAATCGGTTTCGATTTAAAACCGGTTATAAACCATAAACCGGTTTCAGAATCGGTTTCAAACCAGTTTAGAAAAATGAAAACCGGTTTTAAAAGAGAAAAATCGGTTCGGTTTGAAAACCAAACCGTTTAAAACCGGTTCGGTTCGATTTTTGTTAAACCTATTAAGAACCGCTCCATGCACACCCCTAAAACTGGGAATCCTTCCATTTGAAGCATGTTAATTAAAAGAGAGGTTGGTCTTTGCAAATTCAGAACTAATAAACAAGAAATAAACAAACACTAAACGTTGAAAAAATCATCATCTACTTTGAGTGGTTTGATTTACTTTCCCCATTTAGAATGGTAGAAATTAATAATCCAAGGATGTAACAGAAATTTAAGAATGATAGATTAATAATCTTTATAAATATTTTAAATATTTAATGGCACAAACAGAGCAAAATAAATATTTTACTCTATAAGTTCATAAATATCTCCTTATGTGCTAGTTGAATCGCAAATCCAATTTTTTTAATGACCCCCTATTCCTATCAATATTATTTTAAGATATATGAGAAAAAAAAATATCAATTTGTTTTGCTATATTTAAGGGGCAATTAAAATTCTTTTCATAGCAAGGGAACAAATACAGCGTTTCATTTTCATACGAGATCGAAAGAAAAAATATACCCTTCTTCAATAAATGTATTTTCCAATAATAAGAGAAGGATTCATTTTTTATGTCGTCAATATAAATATAAGTTATGTACGTTGAATCTAAAATGATGTTATTTTAAGACGAAAATTAATATTTTTTTGTAATTAAAACTATTTTAAGATTATTATTATTTTTCTCATTTTAATTTTTTAATCTTTCAAGCAAAACGACGTTGTTTTGGAATTGAATATTAAAACCTTAAAAGAATCAAAATCAAAATTACTATTTTTTAGTATACTTATTTTCTTTTTATTTGTGTAATGGTGGAGTTTTTTTTCCCCTTAATGCTATATATACTTAAAAAGAAACTTCAAATTTATCTATTCTGCAATTACATTAGATGCGAGTTTTTCATTGAGGCGCGTAATTCATCACAGTTTTTTTTTCATGAGGGACCCATGGCCCTAAGCAAAAATTAACAACTAAAGTGCAATCGTTTTTTTTTTTGTGGTGCAATCGTTTTTAATAACCTTATAAAGAACTTATAATTTAATTAACTAATAACGAACCTTAGTGCGATGTTATTGTTGAAACTTGAAAGTGCCATCGTTTCCCGGCCAAAAAAAATTTATTTATTACTTTACTAATAAAAAATTACGAAAAAAATTTCGTTTTGAAATTAATTATGAAAATATAGCAGTCAAACATGCTCCACGGGGGCGTGACCGGTTGGAGAGACAAGCCCAATTTGGGCGTGACCGAGTAGAGAGACACGCCCCAATGGGGCGTGTTTCACCAGGTGCTGTCACGTGGCACAAAAATCAACAGTTTGACCGTAAAACTTTGGAAGTCCATAACTTTTGACTCGAGTGTCCGAGTTAGGTAAAAAAAATTGATTCCACATAACTTTTCGAGATGTACGTAATAACACCTCATTTGACATATTTTGTCTCTCACCAAAGAAATTGAATTTACAATAATGATACCATAAGAACGTCTAGACTCAAATTAATAAACAGAAAATCACTATTATGATTAGAAACATTCATAATAAAGATGTGGTAGTAACATTATTTGGTTGTCACAATATCTTACCCTAATTATAAGTTCATATATATATAATTATTAATTCGCAATAAATGATAACCGTTGATTGGCGGAAATCAACGGTTAAGATGTGGTAGTGCCATTATTTGGTTGTCACAATATCTTATCCCAATTATAAGTTCATATATATATATATATATATATATATATATATATATATATATATATATATATATATATATATATATATATATATATATATATATATATATATATATATATAACGTGCAAAAATATAAATGATAAATTTATAAATTACTAAAATTTAGATAATAATACAAAATTGGGATGATGTGCACTTGTGCTCCATCGAGAAGGATTAGAATAGAAAAAAATTTACATTTATCAAAAATAAAAAAAAAAATGGCAGCAACCAAATGCTCTCGCTACAAAGGAGAACAAGCAATTATGTATATTGAATCTCCATGAAATCATCCTCAATCACCATGAAATCATCCTCAATCACCATGAAATCATCCTCAATCACCATTAAATCATCATCAATCTCCATCAAATCATCCTGAATCTCCACAAAATCATCCTCAATCTCCATGAAATCATCCCCAATCTCCATGAAATCATCCTCAATCGCCATTGATTCCTCTGTCTTTGATCCGGAACAACGCTGATCACCATAGCTAGGAACTCTGGCGCCGTAAGGGCTAGTGAAATTGATGCTGCTCTGGGATCCCTACTTCAAGGAAGGGGAAGGGAACGTGAAATTGTGAAGAGGTTTTATCTCATGGGACTCGTCACCATGGACTTCGGCGCAGGAACCGCTTCAACCAAACCCCTCAATGCTTTTTACCGGAAGAAAAAAATGGCAAGAAAAACAGCGAAAACAAGAAGGAAGAATAGAAAAACCAGTGTTGAGCACAAAGGAAAGCTGAAAATTTTGCTCAAGAAAATTTGGGATGTGTGATTAATTGTGTTTTGCAAAGTTGCCAGGATAGGAAACTTATATAAGAGCGAGAGAAAGGGTAAGAGAAGGTTTTACACGTGATGAGTTGAAACCGAGGTTAACCCGTCAAAATGTAAAATGAGGAGCAGATCTTCTCCTATACTAATTAACATGATCATGTGATATGGGCAATCATAATCATATATTGGTGAATTAATGGTGATAAGAGATGAGAGAGAAAAAATATAAGGATAAGAAGTTATACAATCATCATCGTTGATTTAATTATTAATGGTTAAGATCCTCCCACACGACATGATCATGTTAAATCACACATGAGATGATCCATTTCCGTAAAATCAACTAGCCCTATTGGTAGGGGTGTTCAAAATGTCTAAAAGAACCAAACCGATCCATAACATAACCAAAACGCTCCACATTTTAAAAACCGTTTGTTTTTAAAAACCGGTTTCATATGAAACTACATTTTATTTTATAAAATGGTTATTTACCAAACCATAAAAATAATTTGTTACACATGGTTATCAATAACCAAACTACTCCACAATTGGAGAACAAATAAGTATTATCTTTTATTATGCCTATTATATTAGTCAATTGACTCAAACTTTCAAACAATAAACTAGCAAAAAAAGTCAAGCAGCTCGGGTAAATAAATTATTTTGTCCGATGAAATTTTATCCAATAAAACTTCTATCGAAATTTTTTACAAAAAATTTTTTTGTAAGATTTTTTTACGGAAATATTTTTCATCGAAAATCTTTGACAAAAATTTGTTCCTTTGAAAATCATGATAGAAATGATTTTTGTTGAAAATTTTATTGGAAATGTTTTCTGTCGAAAATTTTCGATGAAAATGTGTTTCGTCAAAAATTTCTACGGAAATTTTTTCCGTGAAAATGTATGATGAAAATATTTTTGTCGAAAACTTTTGACGGAATTTAGATTCTATAAAAAATTTTGACTACTTTTGTTTTCCGTCAAAAAATTTTACAGAAATATTTTTTGTTAAAATTTTTGAAGGAAATATTCTTCGTCGACAATTTCGACGAATATGTTTTTTGTCAAATATTTTAACGAAATTTAGATTCCGTAAAGAATTTTGACATAAATTTTTCTGTCAGAATTTTTTACAAAAATATTTTTCATCACAAATTTTTAGGGAAATATTTTTCTTCGAAATTTTTCGCTGGAAATGTGTCGTGTTGAAAATTTTGGTGAAAATGTTTTCCGTAAAAAAATGTGAGAGAAATATTTTACTGGCAAAATTTTTTAGGTAATTGTATTCTGTCAAAAAATTTTGACTGAAATATTTTTCATTGAAAAGTTTGACTCAAATATTCCCGTTGAAAGTTTCAACGGAATTTAGATTCTATCAAGAATTTTGACTGAATTTATTTCTGAAAAAAATTTATGTCAGTTATTTTGGCCAATTCTTGTTTCGTCTCTATTTTCGATGTAATGTGATTTTCATCAAAAATTCGTCACTATGTTCGACGAAATATTTTTTGTCTTTAAATTCTGTCGATATTTGAGACTTTTCTAATAATGCCACATTTAAAAATGATTCATATTTATTTAGTTTTCACATTTTATTGTTAAGGTTAGATAAGTAATTTTTAATATTTTCCCCCTTAAACCCCCCAAAGTAGGGGAACTTTAATTTTAAAAGTGGGAAGGGTTTTGGAGGATTTTGCATAAATCCACAATTCCTTTCCCCCATATTTTTTAAGGGAAAAACTACTCTTATGCTACATGTGATAACTTTCTCTCCTACACACTGTTCAATAACTGTGCCACCTTTTTCTTTTCTTTTGTTTTTATTTTTCAGATGGTGGAGCCCACAAATTTATCTCTATGACATGAGATAATTTATCTCCTTTAACATGAGATTAATAAAACCTTTTTTTTAAACTCACAAACAAGATAAGGTATTAGTAAACCTCCCTTCCCTTCCTTCCCCTCCAAAAATCTACTCTCAAACAAAGCCTTAGTAACATAAATCTTCAGAGAATGAAGAGCAATTGTTTTTTATAATTTTAAAATAATTCAACTGTTCTTCTACCAATCACTCTCAAAACAACGTGAAACAATTTCTATAAGAATCATTTCGTCCGGAGAGTTCCAAAACAATGAAGATTCTTGTAAGAAATAGTTGGTCGACTACTTATAGAAATAGCATAATCCATCAAAAACCAATTTTGAATTTGTTAAAAAGCCGGTTCTGAACTTGATAACCGGTTTATGGTTCATAATCGGTTTCGATTTAAAACCGGTTATAAACCATAAACCGGTTTCAGAATCGGTTTCAAACCAGTTTAGAAAAATGAAAACCGGTTTTAAAAGAGAAAAATCGCTTCGGTTTGAAAACCAAACCGTTTAAAACCGGTTCGGTTCGATTTTTGTTAAACCTGTTACGAACCGCTCCATGCATACCCCTAAAACTGGGAATCCTTCCATTTCAAGCATGTTAATTAAAAGAGAGGTTGGTCTTTGCAAATTCAGAACTAATAAACAAGAAATAAACAAACACTAAACGTTGAAAAAATCATCATCTACTTTGAGTGGTTTGATTTACTTTCCCCATTTAGAATGGTAGAAATTAATAATCCAAGGATGTAACAGAAATTTAAGAATGATAGATTAATAATCTTTATAAATATTTAAAATATTTAATGGCACAGACAGAGCAAAATAAATATTTTACTCTATAAGTTCATAAATATCTGTTTAAGTGCTAGTTGATTCGCAAATCCAATTTTTTTATTGACCCCCTATTCCTATCAATATTAGTTTAAGATATATGAAAAAAAAACATATCAATTTGTTTTGCTATATTTAAGGGGCAATTAAAATGCTTTTCATAGCAAGGGAACAAATGCAGCGTTTCTTTTTCATACGAGATCGAAAGAAAAAATATACCCTTCTTCAAGAAATGTATTTCCAATAATAGGAGAAGGATTTGTTTTTTCCTGCCGTCAATATAAATATAAGTTATCTATGTTGAATCTAAAATGATGTTATTTTAAGACAAAAATTAATATTTTTTGTAATTAAAATTATTTTAAGATTATAATTATTTTTCTCATTTTAATTTTTTAATCTTTCAAGCAAAATGACGTTGTTTTGGGAGTGAATATTAAAACCTTAAAAGAATCAAGATCAAAATTACTATTTTTTAGTATGCTTATTTTCTTTTTATGTGTGTAATGGTGGAGTTTTTTTCCCCCTTAATGCTATATATACTTAAAAAGAAACATCAAATTTATCTATTTTGCAATTACATTAGATGCGAGTTTTTCATTGAGGTGCGTAATTCATCATAGTTTTTTTTTTCATGAGGGACCCATGGCCCTGAGCAAAAATTAACAACTAAAGTGCAATCGTATTTTTTGGTGGTGCAATCGTTTTTAATAACCTTATAAAGAACTTATAATATAATTAATTAATAACGAACTTTAGTGCGATGTTATTGTTGAAACTTGAAAGTGCAAAAAAAATAATAATTTATTACTTTACTAATAAAAAATTACGAAAAAATATTCGTTTTGAAATTAATTATGAAAATATATCAGTCAAACATGCTCCACGGGGGCGTGACCGGTTGGAGAGACAAGCCCAATTTGGGCGTGACAGAGTAGAGAGACATGCCCCAATGGGGCGTGTTTCACCAGGTGCTGTCATGTGGCACAAAAATCAACAGTTTAACCGTAAAACTTTGGAAGTCCACAACTTTTGACTCGAGTGTCCGAATTAGGCAAAAAAAAATTGATTCCACATAACTTTTCGAGATCTACGTAATAACACCTCATTTGACAGATTTTGTCTCTCACAAAAAAATTGAATTTACAATAATGATACCATAAGAACGTCTAGACTCAAATTAATAAACAGAAAATCACTATTATGATTAGAGACATTCATAATAAAGATGTGGTAGTAACATTATTTGGTTGTCACAATATCTTATCCCAATTATAAGTTCATATATATATATAATTATGAATTCGTAATAAATGATAACCGTTGATTAGCGGAAATCAACGGTTAAGATGTGGTAGTAACATTATTTGGTTGTCACAATATCTTATCCCAATTATAAGTTCATATATATATATATATATATATATATATATATATATATATATATAACGTGCAAAAATATAAATGAAAAATTTATAAATTACTAAAATTTAGATAATAATACAAAATTGGGACGATGTGCACTTGTGCTCCACCGAGAAGGATTAGAATAGAAAAAAAAAATTACATTTATCAAAAATAAAAATAAAAAATGGCAGCAACCAAATGCTCTCGCTACAAAGGAGAACAAGCAATTATGTATATTGAATCTCCATGAAATCATCCTCAATCACCATGAAATCATCATCAATCTCCATCAAATCATCCTCAATCTCCATGAAATCATCCTCAATCTCCACGAAATCATCCCCAATCTCCATGAAATCATCCTCAATCGCCATTGATTCCTCAGTCTTTGACCCGGTACAACGCTGATCATCGTAGCTAGGAACTCTGGCGCCGTAAGGGCTAGTGAAATTGATTAAGCTCTGGGTTCCCTACTTCTGTAAAAAAATTTGACTAATTTTTTTTCCATCAAAATTTTTTACAGAAATATCTTTTGTTAAAATTTTTGAAGGAAATATTCTTCGTCGAAAATTTCGACGAATATGTTTTTTGGCAAATATTTTGAGGGAAATGTTTTAACGAAATTTAGATTCCGTAAAGAATTTTGACATAAAATTTTCTGTCAGAATTTTTTACAAAAATATTTTTCATCACAAATTTTTAGGAAAATATTTTTCTTCGAAAATTTTCGCTGGAAATGTGTCCTGTTGAAAATTTTGGTGAAAATGTTTGCTGTAAAAAATCGTGAAAGAAATATTTTCTGGCAAAAATTTTTACGTAATTGTTTTCTGTCAAAAAATTTTGATTGAAATATTTTTCTTTGAAAAGTTTGACGGAAATATTCCCGTTGAAAGTTTCAACGGAATTTAGATTCTATCAAGAATTTTGACTGAATTTGTAATAGCCCGTTGTACACCGGTATTGTTAACATTAATTATGATCTTAAGCGCAGTTACAATCACAGCGATTCATTTATAAAAATGCGAATAAACTTTTTCCGATTAAAATCTGTGATCGTAACTGAAACACTAGCGGAAGACTTACTTAAACTATTTATACACTTTATTTTACTACATATAAGACACTAAGGGGTTCCCATAAACCCACTTAGCCAATTCCTCACTTTTACGTTTTTACCAACTTGACCAGATTCACTAATTTATTTTTATGCGAACACAAAACAAAAATCCAAACCTAGACTCCAGGTTATCCTTTTTCCTTATTCAATTACCTTTCTAACAAGCTATCACACACTCGATTCCGAGCTCGTGAGCTCTGGTTATCGCCGTTTGAAGTTGGACAAACAACATTGCCCACCAACTCCAAAACCTCCCATCTTCACAGATTATTATGCACCTAACCACCAAGCCACTGTCTCTCAAACTTTTACAAAATAAACTAGACACCTCAAACTTCGATTTGATATATCGTATGCCTAATTTGACCAAGTAACGAAGCGGGAATTAATTTCCCCAACACAGACCCGAATCTGCCCACTGGTACTGGCCAAAACAGGGCAGATTGTGCCATCAGCCACCATGGGCTGCGCACACCACAAATGATTCTATGATTTTGACACAACGTAGGGGACATCTTAAGCTTCAAAATGGCGTATGGCACGTCCCAATCGGACCACTGTGGAGAGATATACGCTCTCCCAAAGTTCACCCAAAAACTGTCAATTCTACAGAAAATTCGCCAGAGTTTCTTTTGTATTTCCTAAAATCCCCAATTTTGCATAAGCTGTTTAACACTACAATTATACCTGAAATCCAGCAAAATCCAATGGGTGGCACACACAAGGACCATCAACGCCTGGGGGCACTTACAACCCAATTCAATTTACACTTAAAACATAAGCCGTTCACTTTCAAATC
>JAVKPL010009686.1:0-2500 GCA_032173675.1 Gastrolobium villosum
GGCTGGAGAGAATTCTTGAGGCTCACGCTGGAGATCGGGATTTCAACGGAGTTGAAGACCGGAGATCATTGATTCTTCTTCTTTTTCTTCTTCTTCTTTTTCTTCATTGCTTTTATGAATTCTTTTTACTACTTTAATTTGTTAAAGCCACCTATGTCTGGCTAGTTTGTTTTTGTAGTTGGGATCACGGGCCCGATGTGAATCCTTTATATTTTCTATATTATTTTTTTAATTTAATTAGTTTGTTTGTTTTATTCTACCTATTTTAATTTTTCCATATCTGATTGGAATTTGCCATTCTAATTATAGGGCTTTGAGGGTTAGAACTTACAATAGATATATTGGGGTTTTAATCTGGACAAGGGTAGAATAACAATTTGTGTATGATCTAGATATAGGCTTACTTAGATTGCAGACTTATAATTCATTTGCTTAATGTTTGATTTAAGAGGAATTTCTATGACACTAGGATTCTAATCGGGTTAAAGGGTTGAAATCACTAAGACATTAGGGTTCAACTAATTTATAGAGAAATAATGAATTGTCTGAGCAAACTAATTAGTTAATTATAAAATATAATATAGGAATGTAAGGGAGGATCGGAGGTAAAGTGCATTCTGGCTACAGTCTTTTTACAATTTTTAATCAACTTCATATTTTCTTTCTGTTCTTGATTAATTCTTGCATGTTTTTTAATTATTATTATTTTTAAAATTCTGTTTTTAAAATTCAAAAATCAATTACCTTCACAAATCAAACAAATTTCCTTTTCCAACTTAAGGGGAACAGTTGAATTAATACTTGGTGCATTAATCCTCGTGGGAACGATCATTACTTATCATTTTTTACTTGAAATGAACGGTAAATCTTTTTAATATTATAATTGATTCTTTATATTTCTTTGGTAATAATTCTTTATATTTCTAACAACAAGATCTTCATTAATTAAAAAAATATATAATTAAATACTTAAAACTTACAATGCTAATATAAAATAAATTGTAAATTTTTAAAAATATATATTAATGAAACCTGCCAGCTATTAACTAATAGAAAATTTTTCAGTTTAGAGAGTTCATTAAAAACTTTCAAGTCATGTATGTAAACTTGTTTGAGAAAATAATAAAGCTATAAAGACTTATGATGATGTAGAAAGCTTATAGAAAAGTGTCTAAACAAAAAGTTGGAATTTCATAAAAGAGTAATCTTCCGATTCTCAATTTCTATTAACAAAATAATAAAATTCAACTCCTACAACAAAGGTCATAAGCACCCTCTCATATAATAGTTACAAATCGATTCAAAATTTAATATAAAATCCAAAATTCCAAAAATAAGATAAATTCCTAAAATAAACATAACAAAAATTAACTTCTCAAAATAAATAAATAATTATAATTAAATAATTCAAAACACATCCCAAATCTTAAATATCAAATCATGTCAAATGTGTTGCTTTTCTTTTTTTGCCAAATAAATCACAATCATGTCTGCTGCTTCATTTGGACTTTGATTTTATTGTAATTTACTATATTTCAAATTGCTACTTCTTTTAACAATTGGGTCATGATTATTAAGCCACAATTTTGATTGACTCAGATCTTCTTGAATTAATAGTTGTTCCATGTGAAATAGGCCAAGTGTAAGTACATCAGAATCACAAGGCACTCAACTTAGGAATGAAAGAAAAGTGTTGAAAGAGGTTTCATAGGAAGGAAATGAGAGACAGAAAGGGAGAGAGAGAAAAAGAGAAAGGAAAGCTTGGTCTTTAAAAGGAAAATGAAATATTAGGAGTAAAATTCACTCTCATAAAAATATATTTCTTCATTTTTTTATTTTCCCCTTAGATATAAAAGTTGTGGGGGCTCATTATGCTTTATTTTTATGTTTAAACTTATACCTCTTTTAGCTTTTTTATACTCTGTTACTGTATTTTTCGTAAATTGTGGGTGCATTATTGTTGTGGGAAACAATTTTCTCATATATTTTTCTACACTTTGATTTCATGGTTTTATGGATCTCCTTATGTTGTTTATTAAAAAGGTATTAGATCAGGTTTATGGAACTAATTGGTTTGTTGATTGTATTTATATTCCTTTTATACCAAATGATATTTATAGAATATGAATTTTTTAACTGTAAATTCTAAAGTGAACTGACCCAAGGAAGTTTGGGAATAGACAATAATATAGTAAATGACACCTTACTTTGGCTAAAAGCTCGATCACTCAATAACCTTTCACATTCAGACACCTTCAAAGGCACAACATTTAATAGTTCAAGTTAAAATTGTGTATTCTTGGTTATATGTCATTTATAATTATTATTGAAATTAATATTTTTATTATATACATGCTTAACGATAATAATATTTTCCTTGTAATAAATGGAGTGGTTATTGTTTGAAAACTCCAATATTATTGAAATTTATCTTATGTTTATATGTATTTATATGCTAAATTTTCTAGAGAATAAACATGCCTAATCTATATCTGATAGG
>JAVKPL010009686.1:7500-38023 GCA_032173675.1 Gastrolobium villosum
TCAGATGTCTCTTTGCAGAAGTTCATCTTGTTTCTCTTCTGATTCATTACATTGCTAGGGACAGCAACGTTCAAATCTGGGAATTGTTTGATGTGCCGTCAGCACATAAGTAAATTCAAGCCAAAAAGAGAAGAATAATGAACTATTCCTCAGCTAAAATGCAATGGATCTTGTTATAATCCTTAAATTCTACTTTCCAAAGTGTTTAACTGATTTTATGCTCAAATTTCAGGTAAAACAAACAAATCTGAAGGAAAATGAGGATTGGCAAAGAGTAAGATCCACGCTCACAGCGTGAGATTGACGCTGCAAGCGTGGGATTACAGAGGCATCCACGCTCACAGCGTGAGATTGACGCTGCAAGCGTGGGATTACAGAGGCATCCACGCTCACAGCGTGATATTGACGCTGCAAGCGTGGGATTACAGAGGCGTCCACGCTCACAGCGTGAGATTGACGCTGTAAGCGTGGGTTTAAAAGCTACAGCTGAACTATCAAAGGGCAAAAGTGGAATAAAAGATGAGATGTGGGTCTTATAAATAAGGAGTTGCAGAATCTGAAAAAGGACACTGAATTCAAAACCTAGAAGAGACCGTCGTTGGAGAGAGAGGAGGCTGTTCGTCGTTCGTTCTTCATTGATTCTTGTAATTTACTTTCTTGTTGAATTTTATTTGAGATCAACCATGAATATGGTTGGCTAGATCTTAGTATTGTGGTAAGGGTCACAACCCTGAATGTGAACCCCTTGTAGTTTGGATCTGATTTATATATGTTTATCCTTTTGCATCTATTTCCCTTCGCTCTTCATCTCATTGATCTTCTAGATCTGATCATTCTAACAAGATCACCAGGGTTAGGATTCACAATAGGAATATTGGGATCCTAATACCCGAACAGGAGGAAAATAGTTGTTCATGTACGCACTAGGGATAGGCTACATGAACTGCAAACGCGAAAGATTCACCGAATTGCATGATTAACCTGAAAAGGAATCACTAAGGGATTAGGGTTCTAATAGGGTTAATAAGGTTAAGATCACTAAGGGATTAGGGCTTAACCAATTAAATAAAAGATGGTGAATCGTTTGATCAAAAGAGTAATTCATTTGTAAATTTATATTCAGATTACAAGGAGGGGATCAGGCAGGTGTTCGTACTCTTACTGCAATCTTTTCACAATTGTTTTTCACAATCTCTTTTAATTCAATCTCTCTCTTCATCTCTTTCTTAAGAAAACCCTAAAAATACGCAATTTACTTTTAATTTATTTTGTTTGTTTTTGAACCAACAATTATTGCTACCCTCTTTTTCTATTCAACTTAAGGGGACTGGTTATTGTAGTACTTGGTCTACAATCCCTGTGGAGACGATACTCTACTTCATCACTTTTATTACTTGGAACGATCGGTATACTTGCCGAGTTCGCAACAATTAACCCAAAGAAGACGATGGGGTAATATCAATTGTGGATAAATCACGCATTCTTGAGATATAATCCAATAGTCTCATAGTGATTTAAGGAAGTAATAACTAGGCTTTCCTTTTATAGCTTTCCATTACATTGCGGTGCTTCCACAAATAAATGCATATTTAATCTGTGATTATTAGACATATATTCAGCATCAAAATATTCCACCAATGTAAAATAATATCATGGGTAGATACTTGAAGATAACCAAAATATTAATATTCCACAATGCTTGCCTTTAATTTAATTAACCATATTTGTTTCATTAGTCACTTTCATTTGACTTCTTTCCTTTTCATGATTTGACCCAATGATGGACTTTTAACCACCCATTCAATGGTTATATCATTGGTTGCAGTTCATAGCCGTCAAAATAGGTAGAGACTTTCATAAATTTGTCATTCGCTTCAGAAAATGCTTTTGAACCAACAAGTCTATCATAATTATTTTCACTCACTTCAAGAAGGATGTGAAAATATGACTTTTCAACAATACACATAACATTATATTGAAAAATCCTTAAATTAATAATAAGGATTGTTGTCAACCATTCACTGCTACTTAAAGAACAAAATGATATAATTTCTCATATACCAATAAGGATATTTTTAAACACTCATTACTACTGCAGGACTAACTGCATAGTAGTTAATTGCGTTGCAATAGCACCGTCGAGCCATATGGGCGTTGCAGTGCCTCGCCGCAAGAAATCGCGTCGCGTCGCACCCGAACGCAATAGCGGCCAATGCTATCACATTTGCGGCCAAATCGCGACCATATTGTTGTCATAAGGCAAAATGTCAATTTTGTCCTAATTTGAATGTATAACTGAAAATTTTTAAGGATTTTTTAGTCTATTTGCATCTTTCTCTTTCACTTATGTTAAATGTGCATTTAAAAAATATTTCTTTTTGTCATATATCTATTCCGTTAGTTTCGCAACCGCAATCCGCTATAGCGCTATGTTCGTCGCGACATCACAATCCGCATTTGATAACTTAAGGATTAAGAGGATATACATTGTCAAATGCTTAATATCATTTCATATATTTTGCTTCCCGGGCAGGATGATATATATATATATGTTATCAAATATCCAATAATTTTTTTTTAAATATTCATTGTTACTTCAGGAACATGAGACACTAGAGTATATATATATGAGGATGTGTAATGTCTCAAATATCCAATAGTGTTATTGCAACAAGCAATTAACTTATTTTAACAGAAGAATTGAAAAGTTCAACTTTGAAACATTAAGCAACCACCAAACACCTACCACTCTGGCAGTGTGACACACTGGCCTACATTTATCATGAACTTTGTAATATGTTTTATATATGGGAAAAGTGCGTAGAAGGACACACATTTGTATCCTTTTAAGAGAGATAAAGGAATAAGTTATGGGAAAGAGGAAGTGTAGGGAAAATTTTGTAATTTAAAATTTAAAAAATACACTACATTTATCTAAAATGATTATCCTTTTAAATGACAAACATTAAACCCTAGTTCGTGAAATTGGATCCCACAAATCCAATTTCTATTATTCTATGCGACTTTAATAAAGACAAACACACAAAGTCATATAAACTACTAAGGCTTAAAGATGCCAATTAAGCAACTAATAGGAAAGCATTTGTCTCCTTGTTGACTATTTATTTCAAAACTTTGTAGGACGATAATTTGATATAAAAAAATAGCCACTTAACAAAATAATACTATCAAGGAACAACTATTAGAATCAGCAACGCGTGGTGGGTGAATATTTTGTATTAAGTGCAACAAAGAATTTCAGTCAGCATTCAGCAACGCGTGGTGGGTGAAGAAGGGTTTGCATCATCCACTATCTCACGCAGCTAAAATGTGCTTCGTCAACTTTTGCTCACATGAATGAATTGGGCCTGTATATTATTACAAATTGCAATAAGAACTATTAGGCTCCGGTTTCTCTTGTGATCGTCCTTCATCCTTCACAAGATGATGTATAACCATGATTACCACAGACTAATATATCTCTAATGGATAATATTGTGCAGTATGATATGATACGCCAACAGCGCATGGCTGAGTGTGATTAATTTGGAACACCGACTAAAGTGCTACTGTTAGCAAAAAAAATTACCACACTGCCACGTGAATAGTAAATTTTACCAAAATACCACGTGGCATATTTCGCTATACTGTGTAGCGAATTATGTGTGCAAATAATTCGTTACACAGTGTAGCAAAATATGCTACATCAGAATGCACAGAACCAAAAATGTCACGTGTCAAACAAGGAGAAATGGCGGTGGGGTGGAGGGTAAGTCTAGGGTATATATATATAGGCATGTTCTTTTACAGTGCATGGATCCACTTACCTCCAAATAAGTGCATGGATTCACATACTTCCAAAAAAATTTTACAACTCTTATAATCAATTTAATTACCGTTAATTTTCGTCAATCTAACAGTTATAATTTATTGGCAATTAATAAATGTTACACAATAAATGTTATTAATTTTCAATAAATTATAACCGTTAGATTGACGGAAATCAACAATGATTAAATTGGTTGTAAAAGTTGTAAACTTTTTTGGTGGTGAACCACATAAATTATACATATATATATATATATATATATATATATATATATGGCTTTAATGTTTCTACCAAAACGACATCGTTTTGGGTTGGAAAATTAAAAATTTATAATGAATAAGACTATTATAATCCTGAAATAAATTATAATTACAAAAAATACCTTGATTCCCGCCCCAAAACGACGTCATATTTCCCAATGTTGTAGAAATAAAATTTTGGTAAGCGATAACTTATCTACATTGACTTTAGAAAAGCCGAACCCTATATATATATACAGAGAAGTTATACTTACGACCTATTTTCGTTTATAACTTCTTACAACCATATCTTAACCGTTAATTTTCGTTAATCAACTATAAGTATAAATTCCCCATATATAAGTTATATTTACAAAATATAGATCAGGGTAGTGTACACCGTTTATATATAACAACGGTTAATATTTTCGTAAATAAAATTTATTAATTAATCATTAATTCACAATAAATAATAATTATTGATTGACGGAAATCAACGATTACGATTATAATTATAAAAAATTATAAACAAAAATAGGTTAATAATCCTTATATTTACATATATATTATATTATATAGAGCTCCCACTCCATTTTCGATTTGGTTTGGTTCCCTCCTCTGCTCATTCTGTACTTTCAGTTCTCTCTTGTCTTCCCTTCTTTGCGTCTCTAAGAGGTCTGAGGATGAACCTCGTACTAATTGACACCATTTTCACATAATCGGGGTTCTTTATAATCTTAACTAATAAATAATGCCTCCAAAAATGGCAGATAACAAACGTAAGAGGGGACGCAAACCCAAAAACCCCGCCTCCGAAACCCTAGACTTACCCTCCACCACCACCGCCGCCCCTAACACCACCACAACCACCGCCGCCGCCAACAACAACAACAATACCAACCATTCCACCATGGACGACGTCTTCTCTGTTGGCAACGTCGAGCTCATCGACAACACAACTTCTCCCGATCTCCGTCGCCGCCGCGGCCGACCCAAGAAGCTGCCCAACCACTCCGATAAGCCCCCCGCTCTTGCCACAGGGCGCCGCCTCGCTCGCCCAATCGACAACTCTGTCGATTTTACTGTTCCCGTCGGCGAAGTCGGGGGCTCCGCCGCGGTGGCCATGGAAATGAAAGTGGACCCGGCGTGGGAGAGCGTTTCGGATAGGGTGTTGCCGGCGATGGACTCGGTGGTGAAGGTATTTTGCGTGCACACGGAGCCGAATTTTTCGCTGCCGTGGCAGAGGAAGAGACAGTACAGCTCAAGTAGCAGTGGGTTTGTGATCGGTGGAAGGAGGGTTCTCACCAATGCGCATTCGGTGGAGCACTATACACAGGTCAAGCTCAAGAAACGTGGCTCTGACACTAAATACTTGGCCACTGTACTTGCCATTGGAACTGAGTGTGACATTGGTAACCTCTTTCTCTTCACCCTTCACACCTATCTCTATCTGTAACCAAGTTGGTTCTCTGTATTATTTGTATTCTGAGTTTTTTTGTTTTTTTATTAATATATGTATCAAATTGGAAATCGTATTAATTTTGGAAAAAAATTAGTTTTGTAGTTGTGATTCATGATAATAAGATGTCTTCTTCCTTGAGAATAGTGTATTGTAGTTTTTGGGAAGCGAACATTTAATAGAGTTCCATTTTGCATTTTCTTTTATTACACTTTGCTTAATTATTGCTCACAGTCTTTCTTCAATTTTATGCGTCTTGTTTTGTATGTGAAGACTGAATCATTCTGTGTACGAGAGCCGCCCCCGAAAGGGTCCGACAGTGCTCGATGGGGATTAGTCTTCGGTTACGGTGGAGGATACCTTTGAATTTATTCAAAAAAGTCGAGCATAATTAATTTTGTGTAATGTATTAACTTTGAATATTTTAGGAGGAGGAATAGACAATAATAATGAATAAATGAAGGATACAGCTATTATATGCAAGCAGTTACAGGATCATAAAACAATAATTGTGAGGATATGAAGAATAAGCTGTTGTTTGGAGCCTCCTCATTATGTGGCTTTAGCTTTACTAATTTACTACATCCTAACAAGCACAGATACATATTAGGTAGCACGGATACGAAACTGGGACATGGATACAATACAACAAAGAACATGGGGGTGCATTGAATTTTAGAAATTATTGTACCATAGCTTGGCTATGGTACAACATAATAAAATTAGTGTAAATTTAGCATAAAAGCACAAATCTTCAATTAGAAGAGAGAATCAATGTTTTAGAAGTTAGCATTAGTTAGTGAAATATTATCTTTTTTCTAATTATTTAGTATTTCCATTTGTATTTATATAAAAATTTCAAAAAATAAAATAAAAATAAAAGTATCAAAATTGTAAAATGTAGTTAAGAGTATCCAAAGTGTTCATGCTTCTTGGACTATGTCTAAAGTATCATAAATGGGGCTTTGCTAAACTTTCAAATATGAATTCAAATTAATGCATTTGATTTTACACTTGCAGCCATGCTTACAGTTGATGATGATGAGTTCTGGCAAGGGATGTCACCTGTAGAGTTTGGGGATTTGCCCACACTTCAAGATGCAGTCACTGTTGTGGGCTACCCAATTGGTGGAGACACTATTTCTGTGACCAGTGGTGTTGTATCCCGCATTGAGATTCTATCTTATGTCCATGGCTCCACTGAACTTCTAGGTTTACAGGTTATGTTGAAATGATTGATCTTCCACCTTTTTCATTTAGTTATGATTCATTTAACATATCCTGATTTTCCTTCATCAATGTTGTTTTTGCAGATAGATGCTGCTATAAATTCTGGCAATTCTGGTGGGCCTGCATTTAATGATAAAGGAATGTGTGTGGGGATTGCATTTCAGTCCCTCAAGAACGAAGATGTGGAGAATATAGGATATGTCATTCCAACACCAGTTATCATACATTTCATCCAGGATTATGAGAAGAATGGAGGATATACTGGTAAATATGGTTGCTATGAACTAAGATGTGTATTTTACTTTAACAAGCTCTTACCTCAGCATGGTAAAAATTTTGAGCATTGAAGTTTTATCTACTAAGACCTTTCTTTCTCAATCTGCTGTTAGGGTTCCCTATTCTTGGGGTTGAGTGGCAGAAAATGGAAAATCCTGATCTACGAATGGCAATGGGCATGAGACCTGATCAGAAAGGTGTGCGTATTAAAAGAATTGATCCTACTGCTCCAGAATCTAAGGTTTTGAAGCCATCAGATGTTATCCTTAGCTTTGATGGAGTTGATATTGCCAATGATGGAACAGGTTAGTGGTTATGTTTCAGTTTCTTTATACATTTATGCACGCTATGTAGCTCATACTTGTTTAGGTGCACTTTGTTTAGCTACTAAATTTTTTTCTTGGGAGGACTTGTCATTTCTTATTGGATGGCAACTATGATAAGAAAGTAGTGTTAAACGTGCGACTACTTTTAGTCACAATGACAGCATTCATTGAACATGTCACAGCTCCACAGCATGGCTCTCATATTTTGATCTTTTGCATAAAATACCAGTTTTGTGGCTAAGAAAGTTCCTTGCAAAATATCGTAATAACTTGGAACTTCTGTGAAGAATGTAAACACTCCACAACTATATATATAGGATTGTTGGGATATATATCTCTCCAGATCTGTCCATTTTTAATACTTGCCATTTGGATTAGTACTTCTTATATGGCGTAGGTTTTGTTCTACTAGTTTCAGTTTAGATACAAAGAAGAGGAAAAACGAAACTCTGCCATCTCTAATTAGTCATAATGCTTTTCTTGATCACTTCTAGATCTTATTATGCAGTTTAATGATAGAGTCAGTCTATATCCATGCACTGTTTTCTGTGTGTATTTAGGTAGCAATCACGAGACTTTGTGTAATTGAACCATCTTGCCTGTGGCCAATATTATATATATCAACGGTTTGAGCTTAACAGTCTGTCATGTAATGCTTTATACTCCTGGTGTTCTTTTCAGTTCCTTTTCGTCATGGAGAGCGCATTGGTTTCAGTTATCTCATATCCCAGAAGTATACTGGGGACGAGGCAGCAATTAAAGTATTGCGAAATTCAGAAAATTTCAAGTTTGACATTAAACTCGATAGTCTCAAAAGGCTTATTCCAGCACACAGCAAGGGCGTGCCTCCCTCATATTATATTATTGCAGGATTTGTTTTTACAACTGTTTCAGTTCCATATCTTCGATCCGAGGTTTGTGGTTAATCCAGCATCCCTATGCTTTAATAGTGCAGCTACTGGGTGACTAGGTGATGCTGTTGGTTTTTTCTATTGTTTATAGTATATATTGTTCTCTGTATGTTTCTTTGTCCAAGACTCCAAGTGGTATTTAAGATTCTAATAAATGGAAAATTGTTCGTTATTGCTGCATGAAACTTAATGCGGTGATCATTATTGCTGAGATTATTGATGTTTAGAAGTTTAACATTATTTGTGTCTGAGGGGCCTATGTGGGATGAAAGGGAAGGAATGAGTGAATTAGTTAGTTAGGGAAATATTCTAGAAGGTTCTTGGTTGATAGGATATAAGGGAGGGGAGTGTGTGTGGTGAGGTATGCATGTATTAAGTAAATTTGAAGTGGATCTGGGGAAGGATCTCTTGAAGTATAGGTATGTTGGCTTTGAGGGTGAGTTGAGGTCTTTTGGTTTATCTTTCCTGCATTGTCATTTAATTACTGTCTTGTATTTCTGTTGCTGTTTGAGTCTGTATTCAAAGTGTTGCGGCTCTGTTTCTTGCTGATATCAGTATTGTAAAGGAGCTTGTCTCCTCCAAAGAATTGCATTTATATAAATATGTCAGTGGTTTGTGGTCATTTTTCTGGGTTCCATCAGTGTCATTTAAAAAATGTTACACTTAACTACTGTAGTGATATAGTGAACAGTGCTGGTAAATTTATTACACAGCTTTCATGGATGAGTAACGTGATTCAGTTTTCATTGCAATGTAAATTATTCTCCTGCTATCTGCTGCATTTAGATGGCCCATAATGTGTAATGAGCTCTATGTAAGGGACATGGTCCTCAGTATCAAAGTTGGTGCTGGTGGTTAAGCTGTTTACAATAGATATGTATTTAGTCCAGTTCAATATGTATCTTCGTGTGTTAAATCTAATCAAGTCTACTCTATCTAGTGACATGTAGGGTTTTATAATTCTACTATTATTTGAAGTTTTCACTCTTAAGGTGTCAATCATCATGATGTGAGCTGTGCATATTACACCTTGTAACTTGTAGCTTTATGAGATACTTTACTTAGGGAGTAATTACTAAATTCATTAATACAACCTGTAATTGCTATGCTTTCTTGTGGAGCCATTTCCAGCTCATTTTTTTCATGTATGAACAGTATGGAAAGGAGTATGTGTATGAAGCTCCAGTCAAGCTTTTGGATAAACTGTTGCATTCATTGCCACAATCACCAGATGAACAACTTGTTGTACTCTCTCAGGTACGCTCTATCTGACAGTCTTTCTTTCTGCTGTTTCTCTTGAGTCTGATTATTTTGACACATTGAAGGTGCTGGTGGCTGATATCAACATTGGATATGAAGATATTGTTAACACCCAGGTTGATAACGGCTATTTCCCGTTTTTTTTTTTCTTGTGGATAGCTCTATATATTGGCTTAACCACTTAATTGTTAACTTCCTTCTATTCCGTATATTTGTGAAGGTCCTCGCTTTCAACAGTAAACCCGTGAAAAATCTTAAGAGCTTGGCCACAATGGTAGAGAGCTGCGATGATGAATATCTTAAATTTGGTCTAGATTATGATCAGGTGCCTTCTCCATCTCTGTGTTTTTTGTGTTTATGCGAAAATGGCACGAGCTCTTTTATTAACTGATCATCTTCTGTGCAGATAGTGGTCCTTCGTGCGAAGACTGCAAAAGCAGCTACTCTAGATATTCTTGCAACACATTGCATTCCATCAGCAATGTCTGATGATCTTAAGTCATGATCTGGATCGTATTGTAGGTGGATTCTGCCTCTAGTTAAAAAAGATACAGATGTGTAGGCTGGAATGTTTCATTTTATGTTTTAGTTAGATTTTTTCCCTACATGATATTGGGAGTTATGGAGTGTTTCATTTTAGTGGTTATCTTGGGACTGATGATTCCCCTTTTTGCAAGGAATCGTAGATAGCTAAGCGGGATTTACAATGAATTGTCTCAAGTTACATTTTCCTTTTTGAATTTTGAGGGAACTGAGCTATCAAAGAGTTTCTATTACTTTCACTAATGATATCTTTTTATTTGTGGGATGTATTGAATCTTTGGTGCAGTAATAGCACCAAAGATTTATTCCCAGCACGGGCAATACAATACAGAACCATATACTAGTAAAAGTCTCCTGAAAAATAAAAGATTTTTTCATAATTGATTTCTTTTGAATAAGTTGACGAAGATGAACTAGTAGACACCGGTCAATTGTTATGCGATAACATTGCTTTCATGGCGATTCTAGTAGAGGACTAGCTTGGGCAGACGGGGATGATAGCGTATCAACTTCGAGGCTTTTGTAATTCCCTTCTCTGGATTGTGCCCACAGTACTGTGTAAAATCCGATTGCGATTACTAGTGCGCCAATGACACTGAAAGCAGAATGGAAATACAATTAACAAAGTCAATAGAAAGCAGGTGTGGTGTCTGCAAAGTTACATAAGACAGAGATGTTGGTTACAGTAAAATTTCAATTACACATCAACCATTACTTTTCTAATAGGTGTGACAGAAAGCGCTATTTAATATACCCTTTTGAATACATTATTTGATGTACCTTTTTTTTTTAAGAATGGTTGAACTTTTATTTGAGTTTTACTACATAGAGAGTGGGTTCTGATCATTTAGTGGGATTCATATAAAATTTACTCAATAATAAAGAGTGCATTTAAATAAAAGAGTAAATACCCTTTTCGATCCTCAGTAAATTTTACGATGCCCGTTTTAGTCTCTAACAAATAAAAAGGCAATTTGTGGTCCCTAAAAAATTCAAAATGGATCCATTTTAGTCCTTTTGAGGGACTAACGTGGATCTTTTTGAATTTGTGAGGAACCACGATTTCAACTAAATGGGTTCATATTGAATTTCTTAGGGAATCACGAATAGCCTTTTTATTTACTAGGGATTAATGCGGGCATAGTAAAATTTGTTGAGAACCAAAAAGATATTTACTCTAAATAAAATATGCATGAAAAAATATGATGCTGGCATTTTATAATGGTTTTTGCGGTGGTCTCTCTAGTGCATTCTTCTGTCGACAACTTGACATTTGATAACAAATTCCAAGCGTCCAGTTAAACGACATAGCAAAAGAATATTTTCCAAGTGAGGGACTAACCTGCCAACATAAAGTGTCTCACCAAGGAGGACAACACTCATAAAGGCAGCAATGGCAATCCCCACAGGCTTGAACATGGTAACAAATACAGGTCCTTTCCTATTTATGCACCAAGTCAGTACAGAAAATGTCACCACACTCCCGAAAGTTGCCTGCATCATTGGTTTCCACATAGGAATGAGAGCTTTGCATTAAACCCTCGATGATTTACAACTATCTATGTGGCTACTTTCATAGTTTTTATTTTTTTGGTTGCTAGTACATATTTACCGAATAGAGTATGGAGATGAGCTCAATGTCAGGCTTTAGATTCCAAGCATTTGAATCTCTGACTACAATAACAGAAAGTATTGCACTTTGGATGGTTCCAAATAGGCAATAGAAGGCTACTATGGTCAACTGAGATGGATATCCTGTAAGAATTGCTGCCTGCAGATATGCTCAACCAAATCATATCAATATTATCATAAACCATCACTAAAATTTAAGACCTTAGCACCAATTTAGTTAAGTGGTCTAAATATCTAATCAAATTAGGCATCTCACCTGAGCAATATTCCAAACTGCAAGAGATAAAGAGGCAATGGCAAGGAAGATACCCCCAATGACCCAGCTACTGATTTCAGCCAACATTGATGGGGATGGTTGTGATGGAGAGGGTTCAATTCTAAAGCTGCCAATGGGAGTGCCCTTGTAAAGGGTCACAAGTAATGCTCCTGAGATCGAAAGCACTGTGCCCATGATTTTGATCTGGCTTATTGAGCTTCCAATATCCAACTTCTCCATCCTAGAATTGTTTTTAATGCAGTAAAATAATTACCCAATTGTTATGCATATCCAAAATGATCATCTATCATTTAATATGACTACAAAAATTTTTCTACACACAACATTTTGCATTGGGATGCTCCAAGTCACAAGCAACAAAAAAAAAATACATTTTGGCACGCAAAATGAATCTCTATAACATAACAGAATCACTTTTCCTACGACATAACTCTTATAAAACCCTATCCAAAATGATCATTTCGCTGTTGTCCAAATAACCTCCACAAAATATTTCCGTTACATTCCCAATGCTCCAAGTAACAAGCAACAACATGAATTTTATGAAACCTAAGTTGTAACTATAAACTATGTGGTACAATGTGTTAGGAAAACTCCTTATCTATATAGTTAGAGTAGGGTTATATTGACAATTTTTTTTTTTTTTTTTTTATGAACTTACAAACTAAATTATGTCTGACCGGTAATACTCTACTTAAGAGTGTATTATCGGGTAGACATAGTGTAATTTGTAAGAGTTTGTAGATAAAAAATTTGTAAATGTAACTTTTCCGGTATAATTATATTATATAAGATAAAGTAAAAGAAAAGAACCTGAAGATGACAGCTAGCACAAAAGTAATTGCTGGAGTCAAGTTGCTCATGGCAGATCCAAGAGTGGGAGAGCTATAGCTTATGCCAGTGAAAACACAATTCTGCATGACAGTTATGCTGCAAATCTTCCAAAATTACCTTTGTATTTTTTTTTTCTCCTCAGAAAGGAACAAGTAAAATGAATATAATGCAATTACATACATACCCAACAAGGCCAAGGAGGAAGAATTTGCCGAGAAGGGAGAAAGAAAGGGGGGGTCTTGTTGATTTTCTGCAAACAAGAAGAAAAGAACTTGATAGTGTTGGTGAAGAGAAAATAGTGGGGAGAGGGAAAGTAGCTTAAGACCTGTTGATGATGAAAGAGGAAGGAAGGAGAATCAAAGTAGCAAGAGCATTTGAGTAAACAACAAAGACGAAGTGGCTCATTCCTCTGGACATGGCTGCTTTACTCAGTGTTGTTAACCCAACATCAAGAAACTCCACAATCACCATGGCTGCAAATGGAGTCCATTCAACCAAAAAGCTTCTCACTCCCATTTTCACTTTCTTCCTCTCTTCCTCTCTCCCTCTCTCTGTGTGTGTAAGTTTAACACAGATCTTATGATTTGGGTATTAAGAGAATCTAACGAAATTGTAAGCAAGCAAAGCAATGATTAATAGAGTTCAAGTGTTCATTGTTGCTATGGTCAACGTACACAGCCATATCTACTTTTGTACGGAAACCTTTTCCTCTTCAAAAATTATCTTTTTGACAACAAAAAAAGTAGCAAACTTATCTGTAAAATTTATTGGGAAAAGTTCGCATTTCTCCGTCATTTTGCTTCAAAATCATCTATGTTACTTGATTTTTTTTTCACATATGCCCTGTATTTTGTAAAAAAATAAAAAATCACAGGAATATGTGATAAAAAACACACCCTTTTACAAACTACAGAGACATATGTAATAAAGAAACCACATGAGCATAGCTGATTATGGAATAAATCAATATCGGTGAACTTTTCCCAAATTTATTTATAGATATATATGTAGCACCAATATTGACACGTGACACGATACGACACGACACTCCGACACGTTAATTCAAAAAAATTGTTAGATTTTAACACGTTAGGACACGTTTTGATATTAAATAATATTTTTAATTTATGTGGTGTATATTATATTTAATATTCCATAATTTAATCAAAAAATGAATCTAAACTTATAATATTCATAAATTTTGCAAAAAAACATAAGATATCCCAAATACTTATATTAAACTTAATAAAATATAATCGTAATCCAACGAATCTAATAGTTGGAACTTTATTTTAAACCTTTTTTGAACAAAATTTTGATTTCTTTTTATTAAGGGGGTAATTGTAAACATTTTTTTTTGGTTGACAAAATTTTGATTTCTTTTTATTAAGGGGAGGTTATATTTATTGTTGTTATTTAATGTCATTTTAGGTTATAGATATAACCTCTTTCCTTTATTAAATTATGTAAAATATGAGTTGTATATATATATTTTTTTAAAATGGTAAGGAAATAAAAATCCATTAATTTAGCAAATAGAAATCAACTGAAGTAACAATTAACTGGATTATAAAATGTGAAAGAGAGGTAAGGAGTTTATTTGAAAAAAAAAAAAATAGCTCAAGAAAGAAATTATTGCTAGACACTGTCCGACACACCTTGAATCCGAGAATGTCTTGAATATTTTTTACTTAATTTTTTTCTCAATCGATCATGGGCAAATGTAGCAAAAATCACATTCAATAGAGGTAGGTACAAACACATCGATCCTATTAACTATCATTAGATGTGATATCCCTCTCAAAAAATAAATAAATATTAAATATGATATCATATTTTTTTTTGATCTTTTTTCTATTTTATTTTATGAAAAAAAAAACGCGTCTTTCAATCACTTCTCTCGTGTGTATATATTTATACACAATAAGCTGCCTCGAACTGACTTTTGTTGCTGACGGCTGATGAAATTGTGAATTTATTTTGTGATTAATTGGGCCTATACTAATAATTATTAGCTACCAAAACAGTTGGCCCACGAGAGTAGGATGAAAATATATATTTCATCTTTTTTAATATTATTTTTAGAAGGGATTTATAATTTTAATTTTGAATCCGCCCCAAATTTTGAATTAGTTCATAAAATTAAAATTACAGATACTCTTCAAAAAAATAAATAATTATTAGGTCAAGAGAAATCAGGAGTTTGATACATATGAATAAGAAAAATTGCACGTATTAACTATAATTGAAGGATATATTTTTCTATAATTGAAATGCTAAACTAATGAAAAAAAATAATTTAATGATTGTTTAGAAGGTCTTTTTTTAGTCCAACTCCTTTTTGTGTGTGTAGAAGAATTGTTTATCTCATGTAAGATGAGATAAACATAACTCATAATTGAATTGCTAAAACTAATGAAAAAAAACTAGCTAGTGATTATTTGGAAGGTCTTTTTTTTTTTAGTTTTTCTTTTTTCTTATAATTAGAAATTAGGTCAAACACATTTTTATAAAATCTCTTATAATAAAAAGAGCCTTTTTATAATAAAGAAAAAAATTACAAGTTAAAAACTTTTAGGATGTACTTTTTTTAAGTCGCATCAACTTTTCTCACGATAAAAAACTTTTAAGTTAAAATTTTTATATAATTATCAAACAGTTTGTGTCTTTATTTTTAATTTTTTTTATTAGCTTTAGTTTAAAAGTAACTTTTTACTTAAGAAATAAAGAGAGTTAGTGTGTGTATTTTTCTTTTTTCAGGTAAACAGTGTGTGTTTTTTCAAAGAATATAACTTATGTCATTTCACCTCTTATATTTATAATACGAAAGTTTTTTTTTTTTTCTCTTTCTTCGTCAGTCGATAAATTTCTGAAATTTTTTGAAGAGGGATAAAACAGTAATTTTAATATTATAATGATTTATTTTTCAGAATATGTAATTATAAAAGAAGTAAAATGTAATAAATTATATACAAATAATTTTCCAAAAAAAAAAAAATTGTAAAATAGGCTCTTTAACTTTTTTCTTTTTCTGGAAAGTTGCCTTAAACCTTTTATCCCCTCAAACGGAAGCTGGTTTTCAAAACCCACGGGTTCGGTGTTTTTTTTTTTTTTTGTTCATCTCATTTATTTCATAACCAGAGAACCTCATTGTCGGTTCCCTTCTTCAAGGTTGTCCAATTAGGGTTCGACGTGGTTTGATCATCGGTTTTCTGCATCAACATGGGTAGTTCGGAACCCAGTACCGAAGAATTTTTTCCAGAGAAGAAGCGCGTCAGGAACCCTTTTGTGCCCATTGGTAAGAAAAAGAAAAATTATCACTTTATTTTACGTTTTCCTTGCTTATTATTTATCTTGGATTTTACGCTTTTCATTTTTAGTTGTTGATATCTTTGTCTGGTTATATTCATGTACGCTTTTTCAAATTTCAATTTATTTATCGATGGCATATTGATATTACAGAAATTTTTAATGAATTTCGAGATTTTATTTGTTTAGTTTTTTTTGCCTCCAAATTTTTTACTGAAAGAAAGGGAAAGAGGATGGGATTGAGAAAAAGTTGAGAAGTTTTATAATTGGTGTAAAAGATTTATTTGATGGATTTGGGGTGTAAGGAATTGCTATAATATGAACTAGGAGAGGCTTATCTCCCATGGTGCCAATTACAAGGTGGTGTAGTGTAGGAGTGTTGGGGAATTAGGATTGCTATAAGAAATGAGGGTAAAATGGAAATGGGAGCATTATGCTACTGGAATTGTCTAATGAGAAAAAAAAATTATAACTTGGAGATGTTCCTGACGAATACAGTGTTGAGTGGAAATTATATAGGTTTATAATGCTGCATTACTCATATGCGTGAGATATAACTTAGAAGCTAAGGTTTACCTGTTTTAGTTGGCATCTTGATGTGTGTGATTTTCATTGTTTTATTGATCTTGAATCTGATTATATATCATCAGGATTAATTGCCTGGCCATTACTTTGTGAAGGATGAGATATTAGTGCATGAAGTTTACTGAGGTTGCTGAATTTTATACATAAAGCTTGAATTTACCAACTTTGGATGTAATCAATCAAGTTCATAGATTGCTTTTGCTGACCATTGAATGCTAGGATTTAAGAAATTAGTCCTGCAACCTAGATATTATAATTTTTACTCCTCTTTTTTTTGGGGGTGGATCAAGGATTGTTGTTCAGTTTTTCAACATTGAAATTGTGAAGGACATAGGGGTAATGGTAGCATTTTGGTAGGGATTTATCTTTCTAATGAACGTTATCTTTCACACTGCATGCAAATATGAAATTGAAATTGTCTCTGTTTGCATTTGCAAATCGAGTAGGAATTGGCATAGGTGGAACACCAATTTTACATTGCTTGGTGATCGAAGATGATTCATCTTAATGTTTTTTCTTTCGTTTTGGTGATTGGAGCTGGTTCTTCTTTATGCTTATTTTGACTTGTCATTGAACTTTTGTTGGTTAGTGTGCTTTTATTAACTTTGTTGTGTTAATTCCAGGTGCGCTTATCACTGCTGGTGTGCTAACGGCTGGCCTAATCAGTTTTAGACAAGGTAATTCTCACTTAGGTCAGAAGTTAATGAGGGCTCGTGTGGTTGTTCAAGGTGCAACGGTGGCGCTCATGGTTGGCACTGCCTATTATTATGGAGAAAATCCTTGGCGATCGAGTTAAACTTTGAATGGCCAAAAAAGAAAAGTTCTAACTTTGGAATTGCTTGGTTTCTTGTTGGTTTGAGTTTATCCTTTCCAACATCTTACTTTTGAAACTTCTTCTTACAAATGCATAACAATTGAATTCTTATGAGTGTACTTTGATATATACTTTTTTCAATAAAATAAACTACTCTCAATTGACTGTTGCAATCTGGAGGAATCGGGTTGGGAGCTTAAACAGCGAGAGAATCATCTTGATTATGGAAGCTACCCTTGAATTTTTACAGTTTATTAACACCTTTCTTTTGTGAGAAAAGGGACAGATAGAAAAGGAAAATGTGTATTTTCCTCTTTAGGTCTAAAAAAAATGTATAGTCGACTAACATTTTTCTTGCAAACCTATTGATGCCAATAAATCACAATATGTCTTGACATAAAAATAAACACTACAAGACAAAAGAAAATAAAGAAACAATAGAGAAAAGGCCAAAAGGAAAGAAAACTAGTAAAACCAAAAGCTGCAAAACTATGACTTACATGATTTTATTTCAGTGCATCCGTTTTAGTTCCAGAAAAGAATTTGACAAAGCAAATTATTTCTTCAAAAAATTTACGTGACTCGAGGTCTCTTAGTCTTCCGAAAGTTTTTTTTTTTTTTTTGGTTCATTCTTCCGAAGGTTTTAAACTCTTTAATTTAGTGTATATGGTAGTTGTTCTGTCTGGGTGACAGATGTATTTACTCAAAGACTAGTAAGTTGATTTTGGATCTGGTTCTCGTTCCAAAATATTTACAAAAGAGATATCCCTGAGGTTGTGTATCATTGATCACGAGTATGAACGACGTTTGCTAATGGGTTGATGAGTGTATATAGTGACAATATAATAGTAAGAGAGATTAGATAATATTTGTAGGTTTTACCTTTTATTTATAGAGTTTACATGTGGATAGCAAAATCCTAGACCTTATTTGGGAGCCCAAGTCCAACTGCATAGCTGTCAAGATAAGATTGTCATTAATAGGAGATTTTCTTCCTTATTCACATGACTTTCCTTCTATGTTGCTCCTTATTGGGTCTTTTAAAATATGGGCCTCTGATGAGCCCATAACAGTTGGGTATCCAAGCTACCGGGATGTGTGATGCGTCTGAGGCGAGCTTTATACCAAGGCTCATACAATTGGATTATGATGTTGATGATCTGGATCCTAGTATGTGAGCTTTGCGTGGAGCTCGGCCATTTATGCATATGAAGATTGGCAGTGTTTTAATCCAAATTCATTGAATCTAGGATTCCATATTTTGGCTGAATTTAAACGACTCTTGGATATATCCTCTGTTATTCATTGCGGCAGAGCTTTCCTTTGTGTGGATTTTTACTCACACCTTGGATTACAAATTCGAGTTCATACTTTACATTTTATATCTTCTGAGTAAAGATAGTGCCTTTACATATGGCATTTTTTTATTGGTTCGACATGCTTTGAGGACTGCTTGCCATGTTAGCACATTGCGCGCATTCAATGCTGGTTGTCAGAACATCTCTTTCAACTGTCTTGTCTGCAGTGATTGACAATTTTGCCCCATTATTTTTGTTTTTGCATGCCAAACCATTCAATAATTTCCATCGCTTTAACTTCCCTTACTCTTTTCAATATCATCATTTTCCTATCTGGTATTACTTCATTGGTTCATTCCTCCCCTTCATCTTCGCAGAGCTTCGAATCTCTTCACTTTCCAGGTACCTTTACGATTACCTTTCAGTGTACCTACGTTTTGTCTGAGTTTGTTTTTAAAATCTCATTTACTCGTATGTTTGCCTAACATGTTCGCACCATTGATAAATTCTTGTCCTTGAATTCATTCTTGTCTTCCTGGATTCTTTAAAGTTGCTAATGATGTTCATCACCTGCACCACTATCATTTTGATTATTGTCATTGGCCAACATAATGTCTTCATCTTCGTCTTGCTCCTCATTGTCAGGTTCAACATCTACCATATAGTCATTTTCTTCTGCATGTGCAACGATTGATTATGTGGGCTGGGGTACAGAAGATGATACATAATATGACTAACTATTAATGTCTAGTCCACGAATCGGTATTGGTAGATCCTCTGATGTCTCAATATCAACGTATAACTCAACAGATTAAGGCACAAGGTTATCGATGAACGTAGGAAGGAAAACATCCACAGCCTCATCATCAGATATCTCAAAATCCGCATGTTTGCGATTTTCCCATGGAACTCTGCCCGTCACGGAAGATATTACCTGATTTTGTTGCAGCTTCAACTTTTGACGGATCTTCTCATTTAAATCTTCAACGGACATGCCTCGGACTATATACATTGCTTTATTTTTTCCTTCAAAGCTCAATATGCTTGCACCTATAATTTTAGAACCATTGTAATATACGAATGAACAAATTTGATTCATTTTTTGCTCATGTTATTATGCAAAATAAAAAAATAAAAATTAGAGGGTAGATTATGACTCAAAATGGGGATGGGATAAACAACCAAAAAAATTGCGAGTCATAATCTGTGGCAGTGGATGAAAATAATGAAAGGAAACACAACGTAAATATCAAATACAGAAATGACGAAGGTGAGAATAAAACACTGAGCAATTCATTTTTGTAGCCAAGTTTGGGACTGGTTAGGTAGGATGGATATTTAAGATTTAATTAGATATGTATTAAACATGGAAGGTGTCACGACATTATATGTGACAACTCCCGTATGGATCAATTACGAGATTAGTCTCTTACACTTTCAGTGTTTTCAGTGTCGAAAAGTAGAGGTGTAGGGGTAAAAGGAGTGAGTGACGTCAGTGTGCCTAATGGAACTAGACCCGTTGGCCAAGGTGACATGATTGAATGACAGAAGTTGACATGGAGTTTAGTCATGTAAGTATACCTGACGTTACTGGTCTCGTACAATCAACCTACATGTTTGATTGCATTACTTTGGCTAAACACATCGGACATGTTTTAACTAGGCATATCTTTTAACAAGGTTCTTAAATGGGTGCTTTTTAGGTTCTTGGCCCGCCCAAAATGGGTTGCTTTTAATAAAATGGGCCCGCCCCGTTTTATGAGTGGGTTGGTGGGCTACGGGCTAGCCCGCCTACAATAAAAAAAAAACTAAAAAACTAAAAATATATATAAAAATAAAATACAAAAAATTAAATTCTTTATAAAAACACATAAAAAAATCTGCATAAAAGCATAAAAAAATCTGCATAAAATCCTAATGTGCTTATGAAACCAAAAAGATTAGTGTTTAATAATCTTAGGGGTGGCAAACTCTTTCAACCCGAACACGACCCGATTTTTGGTTCAACCCGAACACAACCCGAAAAATCTTATAATATAAGTGTGATCCTTTTATTACACGACTCGCCCCAAAAAAATACCAAATCTGATTGCAATATAACAAAAAAAAATCTTCAATAAAAAGAAACCTAGAGTGTATATTTTTTTTTATATCATTCAATAAAATTACCTTCGGGTTGACCCGTGACCCGACACGAATATTTTCGTGTTATAGGGAGAAACAAAAACATCCACTCTTAAATTGCCACCCCTAATATAAATATAAATTTCTCAGAGCTACATAACAATTGGTATAAAAAGAAAAAAAAAAAAAAAATACTCCACTTTCCTAAATAGATAACTTTTTTTTTTTCGAAAAAAAATTCAAAATTTTTAAGAAAGTAAAATTATATATATATGATGCATTCAATTAGAAACTTAATTATGCGTTAGTTTGTTTTTAATTTTTTTTCTTGAAAAGTTTATGTGAGATGGTGATCTTAATCCTTGACAAATCAATTATGGTGATTTTATTACTTGCTATCCCAATATTTTTTTATCTTATATCTCAATATTATTGATTTGTCCGTAAGTAATTAGAATGTCTCATATAATATCCTCGTGTTAAATAACACATGAGACTTGTCAATCCTCTAGTGGGGAAATATAAGTTGTAATCTGAGTGATGATGCCATGTTGGCCTCTTGATGGGAAAGGTATATTCTTGTTGCTAAAAAGGTTGTCAATTGTTATTGAGAGAGGGCAGTATTTGTGTTAATTAGAGTATATGGGCTATGGAGTTGTGGTGGTTATTGTTATAGTCTTATAGATGCTTCATCAGAAGTGCAAACTTAGTTTGAAATAGTAGCAAAATTTGTGATGGGATATTAGGATTTGGGATATACATAATTTGAATATGTTTATCATATTGTATGAGATCCATTTTTTCTTTTATTTCTCTTCTCTTTAGTATATCCCACCTATTTATTTTTATGTTGTGCGAGATAACATGTAATATAAGAAATTTATTTCCCATACTTAATTTTGTGAAATCTACATATAATAGATTGCAAAAATGGTGAGGCTTACGAACTATGTGTATTTATATTAAGCTCCAATAAAAAAAATAACAAACATTTGAATTTTTGAGGTACTCGACGTTTCTAAAAAAATCCTGATTACAATGCCAATATCATCGTTATAGAATTTAGAAACATTGCGCAAAGAAAAGTATAGAATTATAAAAGTTTCTCGACCTTTAATTTTATCGTCACTTAAGCCTCACATAAAGGTAATGTAATTATTTCAAATTTACAAAGAAAGAATTATTACATATAAACAAAGGATTCTAAATTCGAATTTAGATCTTACAATTGTCCTAAGTGGAGGCTAATGTAAGTGGGGTGTATTGGATTATGATTTTAAAAGACTTTTTTGAGATAAAAAAAATCTTATAAATTTTAAAAGACCATTTAGAATTGTAGTGACTTTTTTAAAAGATATTTTTTACCATCAAGATTTTATAAGATTGAATTTTAAAGGATTTTAGTAGAATTTATAAGATTTAAAACACAATATAGATTTATAAGATTTTAAAAAAGCATATAAATTTTCAACAAACATTCGAAGGTGATTCTTAAGAAGGATAATCGAATTTAAAATTTATGTGCATAAAATTCATTAAAAAATTATGATGCTTTAAAATTTTTTATTTCATTTTCATCAATATTTTTTTAAAAATGTTTATTAAAATCATAATATGAAATTATTTATAGTAACTACAAATTATAATATGAAATTATTTATAGTAACTACAAATGTATTTATTCCAATTTAACAGATCATAAAATGAAAAGCTGTCATATGTATTGTGCATGGGCATTATTCCTCTGCTCATTGTTTTCTCAAGCAGTAACTTGCATTCATTATGGTATGAGAATGCTTAACATTGTTAAGTAGATGCTCTTTTAACTCAGTAACGAAAGCAAGTTATGCAATAGCAACGACAACTTTTTCCCTTGTTATTCAACAAATGAGTATTGAAATTTTGTCTCTATTGTGTGCCTAATATGATGCATGAGAAGTTTTCATCGGCAATATACTATTTATTAAACATGTTTATCATCAACGTATTACCACTGCTACAGTTATATAATAATAAAATAAAATGTAACACATTAGAGATGACAAGCACAACCACAAATTTTCAGTTAATCATGAAAAGAATAGCATAAAGAGGAATGCAAAAACCAGATAAATTATACGAGAGTCAAAAAAGAATATACCTTGGCTTTGAGAAAATGCTATGATAAATTAATAGACACTGCAATTGTAACATCCCGAGCACTGATGAGGGCGGGGAGTGATCCCCAGTGCGAAAGAGCACAAACAAGGAGCGGCCAGTGGCGGAGCCACATGTTATCTGAGGGTGGCCTCGACACAAGCTAAATTTTAACAAATTGTACTTATCATGTATAATTATATAATTAATTATAATTTGACTCGGTCTAAAATTGTAATTTGGCCCAGCTAAAATTTATAATTTAGCCCTATCAAAAAAAAATTTATTTGCTGAGAGATTTGGATAAGTTGTATTAAGTTATGTGTTCCATTTCCATTTACATAAAAAATAAAAAATATTTAATAAAAATAAAAAATATTTAATAAAATTGTAACTCTTTTTGATATCGTCTGCTCAGGTGTTTTATATTTAATATAATTTAAATATATTATGATACGAACTAACTAAAATTACGAAAAATAAATACACATATAATTTTTTGGCCCGAGTTCCAATTGGAGCGTGGCTTTGCCACTGGGAGCGGCTCCTGACAGGCTTCTAGCGGGGGTATATGAATGAATCGAATTGACACCGGAAAGAGATGGATTCCAATGACTGTGCATGTATGAGACTGCACAGTTGAGGATAGCTTATAAGAATTAATTTGTACTACCTATACAACAAGATGCATCTACTTTTTGGTAACCCATAATGGAAGAACTCCATGGTTAAGTGTGCTTGACTTGAAGTAATTCTGGGATGGGTGATCTTTTGGGAAGTCATTGATTCTTGAAGCGGCCAGACATTACAATAATAAAGAAATCCCAAGGATTAGGGTAAGATTGTGAGTGAGACATGTTATTTATACTTCTCACTAAGAAATCTCGCAAAATACACACTAATAAAAAAAACCATTAAAATCGTCATATTTTTTAATACCACCAAATTATTTTTTCTTTATTTAAAATCTTGATTTGGGGACTCTAAAATAATCTTTTAAAACTTTAATAAAGTACCTCGTAAGTTTTTTATAATCTTAATTAAATACCAATAAATTTTTTCATTTAAAAATAATCTATTAAAATCTCAATCCAATTCACACCTAAATATATGTGCAGTTACTATAGGTCTTGGAAAAAAGTAATAAATACATTTTAACTTCTCATTCTCAATATAATAAATACTTTATTTCATATTTAATTATTTTATTTTCATTTACCTAATGAATAGGAGTGTAACAGCCTACAGCCCGGCCTACATTAAGTCTGACGTGACCCGGTCTTTTTAGGAAAATAGAGTAGACTTAGGCTTATAAGGAAGCCTTTTTAACAAATAGGCCGTAAGCCAATTTTGCCAAACTTAGCCCAAAGCCTCGTAGGCAGATTGACATATTTAATTTATTAAAAATAAAATAATATTTATTTTATGTTGAATGACAAAGCCCGGCCCAGCCCATTTACACCCTAATGATATACATTCTAGAGCTGGGGTATTATGTTGACTTGTTTGTCATTTTTTCTTATGAGAAGTACTAGTGCATGCATAAATGGAACTTTCTTTGCTCTTACAATTATTTGTTTTGTTCAGTATCTACAGTGGTAGGCCTACAAGGCCTGTAGGCCATGTTGGGCTTTCTTATTTTTATAAGTGGGCCGGACTTGACCTACAAATAAAGCCTTTTATAAGCCGGTAGGGCATATAGGCTGATTTTTTTTTTTACGTAGGCTTAGACCCGGGAAGGTCAAAGCCAAGTCTAGCCCAACTCATCCCATTTATACCCCTAATAATAATGAACATACTAAGGGTAGGCCTTAATAAATTCTAAATACTAATTGGATTTTATCTTATGATGTAGAGAGAAAATGAATGGATCCCACCATTAAAAAAAAATGAAATACGAAAATCAAAGTAAAAGGAAAATAATATTTCCCATACTAATTAGGACTTACCAGAAACTTGATGGCCACGTTGTGGTAACTTTTTGATAACACGTGGTATGTCCAACGTTAGCATCCATCTTCTTGTATCCCACACCCACTCCCTATATATGTGTTCCTCCTCATTCTCATTTACATTCTCTCTCTGTGACCTTTTTTCCCCTGCAATTACTCTCTCTCTCATTTGAAGCCCATCGCCAAACGCCAATTAAGTGTTTCAGGCAAGCCATTATTTTTCCCGAAATTTTAGTGTCAGTTCTAAGATATCAATCCACTTTTCCTGTTCTATCTTCTCTGGGTTTTTATTTTCCAGTATCTGTAGCATAGTTAACAATCCACAATTGTTTTTCTTTATTTCTGGTTAAATGGGTCAACCATAGATCTTCTCATCAGAATCTATGTTAATTTTTTTTGTAACATGGGTCGGTGCATTCTGTGTTGGTATTGCTCTTAATTAATTACAGTGCATATCCCTTTTTCTTATTTTGCCTTTTATTGCCGCATTGGTTGCTGGGAAGTTGATCAAAGTAAATTAAGGAATTCTGGGTATTTATCTGTGTTTGGAATCGATGTAGTCATTTACAAAAAAATTTAACATTAATATATTTTTACTTTGTGCCATATAAAGCAAGCAGTTTTGCCACATTGTGTATCACATACTTTGAATAGCTTTTGTTTCTGCCAAATTTCCATAGCTTATGAGACCCTGCCTTTATTTACTGTTGTTTAGTGTCCTCCTTTGGATCTCTTAACTTTGTCTTTCAATACACTAAATGATGAAAATATTTGTCCACTTTTTTTATTCACATAGATGCTTGTATCATTGTAATAGAATTTCTCACCATTTGATGCCTTCTTCAATACTAAGTTTATATTTTTGTTGAAATTTAGTGTAAGTTTGCGTATAAACTTCTTGAATACGTGTTGCGATGACTAGAACTATATACCTCAAAATTATTGTGTCTATTTTTCTGTCAAGTTTGCTATGTGCTCCCTAATATATGAAGTGATTTTGTTTTATCTGTTGCTTTATACACATAGTAATCTTCTACAAGAAGGCAGGAACTTAACCATTGCTAAAGGACTCTTAATTTACTTATGCCTGATGTGATTGTCTAGTGGGTGATCCCTACATTTTGAGCATTAATTGTTCCTTCCATAATCTGGATCCCAACTTTCTTCGTGTTCTTCCGTTTTCGCTTTTATGACTTTGAGTGTCATATTGATCATTCGTTGCACCGAGCATACTATAGAATAGTTTGCTGATACAATCAACCAATACAAAGAAATTGTGAACTGAAAAATGACTGATGTTTTGATTGTGGAAGATTGTGATACAGTCACCAATTACCAATAGAAAAGAAAACGGAAATGAGGAACTGTAAAATGAACAATAAACAATGACAGTAAACGAAAATGATAAAGTATAGAGCAATTCGAGGAGCTCTGTGGCCCTCCCAATACAAGCCCAAGTTTCACCGCGTCCTACCGTTAACTCCTAATTCACCTATTTACACTGCCAAGACCTCCAACTGCCTCACTCATTCTGTTATCCATGCTGGCATCAATGTGTATTCCCTCACCTGCACCTTATTGGGGAATATTCTCTCCTAACTGCTTGGATGCCGACACATCAAGTGGGGGTTGTGGTTTCCTGTGATGCTTCCTAGTGTAAACTTTCTGGGTTCTAAAATTCGCCTTGTCCACTTTGTCCTTTTTTTGGGGATCAATGATGAAGTGAAAATCGTTGGTTTGTCGTATTCAAGTTGTTGTCCTTCATATATATCTTGTTTGGATCCACACTATTGAATGAAAACCTTTGGTTTGTTTTATTCGAGTTCTTGTGCTTCATTTGTATACGCATTTGTAATTCTTTTATGTTGCATAGTGAGAACGCTTATTTAGTTTCCCTTTTACTCTCTGCTGCTTTCATATGATAGATGATGTCTTGGTTTACTCATGATTTCTTTTTATAGATCTGTAAAGAACCACTTCAACCTAAAACCTTAAGGTATTGGGTGATGACCTTTTTAATAGTTTATATTATTCTCTAACACATCCCCTCACGCAAGGGCCCTTTGGGCTTGAAGTGTGGATATTACACAGGTTCAATTTTTGGTTTACCTTGTGCTTATTTAATTTTACTAGAAAGTGGGAGGTGGTGAGGATCAAACTCATGACCTTGTGGTCATTGAGGCTCTGATACCATGTAAAGAACCACTTCAACCCAAAACCTTAAGGTGTTGGGTGAGGACCTTTTTAATAGTTTATATTATTCTCTAACAGGATCAATAGAGACACACACATCTGTTGATCCTTGTTTTTGACATCAAATCAATTTCAAGGTTTCTTATACTTTGGCTTTCTACTCTATCTCATTCATCAGTGTCTTGTGAATCTTTATGGGCAAAACTATTGTCAGTTTGCTATGTAGACACACCGCAACAGAGCTATATCAACAAGTTCCCCATCCTCTTTTAAATTTAATGGAAATGTATTGAGCTTATAGGCTACATATTGGAAGTGGCTTTTGTTTTTGAACCTTCTATCGTAGTCAAGATGGAAACTATAATGTACATTTTTCAAAAACTAACTTTTCTTAATTTTCCTTCTAGCAGGTTGAAATAAGTGATTTGTTATAGTCAAAATGTCATCTCCGAGCAAGAGAAGAGAAATGGATGTTATGAAATTGTAAGTAGATTGTTTTACTGTGTTTTGATATTTATATTCTTTTAAACTGTTGTTGAATTAATTTTGATAACCTTTTCATAAGTTGGTTTAATTGAAATATGTTAGAGTTGAAATCTGTTTTGATTATTCATACTGTGTAGAAGCACTTTTGGCACATTGATATGGTCATTTATATTCTGCCATCGCTTGATCTTGAATCCAAGTTCTTAATATGGGAAGATTTTTCTGAATTTGGTAATTTGACTTATAGGAAGAATTTGTAGTTTCTTTACATGTGAGATTAATTTACGGTTTTGGGCCTGTTTACAAAAGTAGACTTAAGTTTGACAGAATGACCTAGACTGCTTGTGTGAAGTAAGACATCCATTACAAAAAAAAAGGAGTGTAAGATTTATAAAGGGTAAAATACACTTTACTCCCTTGAAATATAGCCCTTTCTCAACTTACTCCCTTGAAGTTTTTTCGTTATCCCCTAACCCCTTGTAGTTGAAATCATTTAATTTTTAGTTAGCCAAACAGAAGTTAACCTCTAGACACCTAAAACCAAACTTCAAGGGGGTTATGTGATAAATAGACAAAATTATGGGGAGATGATAAAGAAAAACCTCAGTTTTGTAATGGTAAGGGAACATTCCTAATGCCTTGTGTTCCATTTGATTAACTGAAAAAGCAATTTTTTTCTTAAAACCAAGCATGAGGTTTAAGTGACAAAAAGATAACTTTAGGGGTAAGTTGAGAAAGGGATATACTTCAGGGAGGTAAAATGTATCTTAGCCGTTTACAAAACTTGGCAGTTTAAATTGGTGCTCTAAAGTTATATAAAGCTCCCGTATGCACAAGGTCCAGGAAAGGGTTCAACCCATTGTGTGGGTCTATAATAGACAGTCTTACCTTGGCAAGAGGCTGATTACATGAATCGAACCTGTCAAATTAAGAACAGTAGAAACCAATCAAATTCATCACACATGATATGTCAAACATAGAAACCTACCGTAAAATAAAAAAATTTAAAACTGTTTATGATTTTACTCCATCATATCACATTTTGGCGTAATCTTTTTTTTTGTCATAACACATGTCACCCTTCTTTACAAGGATAGGAATTTGCAGATTACTAAGAACAATAGAGGAAAGAATGAAGAAAAGAAATTCAACTTAATTGAAAACTACCTTGCTTAGTCTTAGCCTGATGGCAGTTTCTGTGAGAATATCTGTGTGATAACCCTAGTGTCACCCCCCCCCCCCACAAAAAAAATAAAATAAAAATAAAAATAAAAAAGTAAAATAAAAAATAAAATGCTGCAGCAATGTTGGGTAATCGTCTCATTTTTGAATCGTGTGTTTTGCTTTATTTGATGAAGGTGGAGATGTTGCCAGGCTGAAGCCTGAAGGTGAATGCTATCCAGCATGTTGCCCCGTGATAGGATTAAAACACTACTTTTCTTGATGATTTTATTTTCTAATGCAACCTTTTTTTTTCAACGCTGAATGATTGAAAACCATGTAATACTTTGTCAAAGTAAATTCTCATTATAAAATGATTTCCTTCTCTCCACTTTCCTTTTCTTCCTCCTAAAAATCAACCAATCTTAATGACATCTGATGCTCTCCATTACAAATTTATGGATCCATTTATTTATTTTCAGTTTTCCCTTTGCGTTGGTGTTATTGACATTAGTCAAGGAATGGACTTTCTCATGTCTCTCTTTAAAATGATCACATCATTAAAAAATCTCAGTCATTCATTGAAAGATCAATGGTCATAAGTTTAATAACAAAGATTGTAAAACAGACAAGAGAACATGGTCGCTTTAATTGTTGGCTATTGATCTATCAATGAATGACATATTTTTCACATGTCATGATCATGTTAAAAAGGAGCATGAGAGAGAATCCACTCCCAATGGGGAAATATAGGTAATAAACTGAGTAACGGTGACATGTTGGTCTCTTGGTGGAAATATCTTTTGGGCATATTCTTGTTACCCTAATAAAGGTTGTAATGGAGAAAGATGCTGTATTGGTGCAATATGGTGCTTATGGGCTTTGGTATCATGGTGGACTGGCGGGTGTTGTTGTAGATGCTTGATTGGAAAGTGTAGACAGTTTGAATTAGTTGCTAAATTTATGGCGAGAATAGCATGGATGAAATTGATAATGAAGTTATATGGGATGGACTTAATTTAGTTAGATGTACCTAGAACAAAATATCAAGTAACTTTTACATCCTTTAATAATGCATTGCTAAAATGGTGAGGATTATGAAGTATGTGCAAATGACAAAGGCTTGTACTTTTGAGGCACTTGGCATTGCCCAAACAATCCTAATTGTGATACCATCGTCAGTCTAGAATTAGAAGCATATGCAAGTACTAATTTGTAGATGCATGCCCATGATAGTTCCCTGTTATAGTGTTAGGAGAACTCAGACTATCACTCTTAGCATTATATTTACATCTTACCCATTTCTTGTACACGTATGTATGATTCACTCTTAGCAAATAAATTCGTAGTTATATTTCTCAAATATTTCTTCCTTTTTTACAGGATGATGAGTGATTATACAGTGGAGACAATAAATGATGGACTCAATGAATTCAATGTGGAGTTTCATGGTCCAAAAGAAAGTACTGTCGACATTCTAGAGCTAACATAGTCTTTTGTTTGATGAAACTGCACATGTATATGAAGAATTTCTTACTAATCAAATGCTTGTTAGACGAAGATTTTTCATTTTTTCCTTTCTCAAGGACAAAAAAGGCAGGGCAAAAAAACCTTAATCGGGAGTTCCTTTATCTCTATTAGCATAAATT